>PVJD01002982.1:0-179349 GCA_004026545.1 Mormoops blainvillei | reverse complement strand
AAAATAAAGCTGCAAGCAAAATATAACCAGCAACATTGAAATAAAAAACAAACTGACAGTAGCCAGAGGGGAGGAGAGCGGGGGAAGGAGAGAGGGAGATAACAGGGGAAAAGGAGGAGAAGGGTCATCAAGCAACATGCATAAAGGACCCATCGACAAAGCCAAATGGGGGAAGGATTCAGGGTGGGAGGTGGGGAGGGGTGGGGCTAGGGGAAGTGGTGGTGGGAAAATGTTGATGTGGGGATGATGGGATGGGGTGCAGGGTGGAGGGGATAAAGGGGAGAAAAAAATGAGACAACTGTAATAACATAATCAATAAAATATACAAAAAAAAAAAAAGAATTGAATTATTGCCCTGGCTTGTGTGGCTCAGTGGATTAGATGCCAGCCTGAGAACTGGACGGTTGCCGGTTGGATTCCAGGTCAGGGCGCTTGCCTGGGTTGCCAGGTTCCTGGTTGGGGGCGTGTGAGAAGCAACCAATTGAGATGTTTCTCTCGCACACCAATGTTTCTCTCGCCCTCTTTCTCCTTCCCTTCTTCCCTCTCTAGAAATGAATAAATATAATCTTTAAAATAAAAAGAAAGAATGAATTCCTACTTGGGATGGTGAACATACAATAAAATGTTCAGGTGATGTTGTGGAATCGTGTACCTAAAACCTCTGTAATTTGTTAACCAGTGTCACTCCAATAAATTCAATTAAAAAGAAAAAGAAAAGAATCATGTGAACACTGTAGTAACAATAAACTATTCTCTTTAAAAAAAAAAAATTCCTAGGTTATCTTGTCCAACATTCACGTGAAGAGATGAAAGGAAATGAAAACATAGGGTACTTCTGGAGGTGGGAGAGAGGTGAATGGAGGGGTTTAGAGCAGACAGTGTCTAGAAGACAGTTGCAGACAGGAAAGCGGGTGGGCATGAAGGAAAAAATGTCCTTTTACTTGAAGAAACCAAACAGTCCATATATGACCAGCCTCATTTCATTGTACAGAAATGTAGCTGAACAGCAACAGATAAATGGAGGAGACTGTCCAGCTTTGAGAGTTTGGGGACTTGCCTCCCAAAATAAACAAACAAACAAACAAGGCTGCAAATAAAATATTTTCTATATGGTACACAATGGAATAATACAGTAGACATTTCAGAATACTTATGTAATCTGAGTAATAATAATAATAATTAGTAACAGTAATATTATCAGTTTAACTTGTGCTAGGCCTCATGCTGGTTAAATTTGCCCACAGCTGTGAAAGGGAGGTGTCATTAGCCCCATCTCACAGATGAAGAAACCCAGCAAAGGACAGAGCCACCGTTTGGAACTACCATGGGCCTAACGTGACATCTTGTCTCATTCTATCTTCAAAGCAACCATATGAAGTAGACATTTTAGAGATGAGGAAACAGGTTCAGAGGTGTGCACCATCCAAGGCCTCGTAAGCACCAAGGGGCAGAACTGGGGTGGGTCCTGGTTGTGTCTGACTTCAGAACCCGCCTGGTCACTTGAACACTAATTTAAAAACCAAGTAGAGTCCAATTTACTGATCTCCATTTCGCAAATGCCTTTTGGTAACATCTCCTTCCCTTTTTCCTGACTGTGGCTGGGAAAGGGTCATCTGCAGACTCCTTCTTCCATGTAGACAGGGTTCAAAAACGAGTTCAGTACAATATAAGTTAATTCAAGACCTCTCGATGTGGCAGGAGACTGGTTGAAATGACTTCAGTGGTTCTCTGAACAAACTTAATGCTCCTTGCAGTTTTGCAATCTGAAATTTTATGCAGTAACAAATCCCTGGAACTATAGTAACTAGATACATAAAACAAATTCTTCCTTCCTTTTTAATGATAATCCTTGAAATTTAAGTGAGAAGAATAGAATTTTACACAGAAAGAATAGAATTGTACACAGAAAGTGTTCTTGGGTATGTTTGGTACAATTTTCTCATTTGTTTACAAATGGAGACAGTGAGATATAGAAAAATTAGAAAATATAGAAAAAAATTAAAAAATATAGAAAAAATAGAAAAATTATTCCTTGAAATGAGCCAAAGAAAGTATTCCCTATTACTTAGACCAAGACAATATGCCCTCCTCCTTGGATGTGGAATTAATGAAGAACAGACAGGGATTTTTAAAAAAATTATAAGTTGTAGAATTAGGTCAGAGTGCTGAGGAAACAGGGGTCCAGTTAGTTTTACTTCCTCTATGAAAAAGATAATAGGCTCTGCATAACTTCAAAGTTATCTTGGGGCCCCTGGGGAGGGCCATGTGGCCCAGCCTCTGACCCATGAAGGGCCCCACAATGTGAGTATGCAGCGTGATGCATTCTTTGTCCTTTTCATTTTCATTCTCTCATGAGTAAACAGCGGCTACCTGACATGTGATGCAAAGGAAGGTGAGAGAATCTACCTGTCATCTACTGACTGAGACATTAAAGAAATATGCAAAAAGTAAAAACAATGTCACTCACTACATGCGCTTTTTGTTGTTGTTGAAAATATGGTTATTTTTTGTAAAGATATGTTACCATGTTATCATGTAGTAGGGTTATTATTATCAGGTTTAATTTCTAAGAGATAAACATATGAACAAAGCGCTTTAGAATTCTGCAGTTATTCATGAGCGTAAGAAAGGTCCTGAAGACCATAAAGTTTAAATGCTACTTTATTGGGTCACAACACCTAAAGTGAACTATAAATTCTGAATTTATCTTGTAATTATTTTGAGAGTAGTAAAAATACATTGCATTATATTTTTGATTAAAAGCATTGACCAAGTGCCTTTATGTAAATATTTTCATATAATAAATATCATTTAGAAAAATGTAAATATTTAAAATATGCCATAATTTTTATAAGTCTGTTTTTTTATCTTTTAGTATTGTTTATGCTGCTGCAGTCGTCCCAAAGATTCCCCCTTTCCCCCCTCTGCCCAGCCTGCCCCCACTCCCACAGTCAGCCCCCACAGCACCGCCCACGTCCATGGGTTCTTCATATCTGCTCTTCTGGCTAGTCCCTTCATCCTCTTTCAAACAGTCCCCACCTCCCCCTCCCCCCTGACAGCTGTCAGTCTGTTCCATGTGTTTATGCCTCTGGTTCTGTTTTGCTCATTAGTTTATTTTGTTCATTAGATTCTTCTTATAAGTGAGATCATGTGGTATTTGTCTTTCACCAACTGGCTGATTTCACTTAGCATCATAGTCTCCAGTCCCATCCATGCTGTTGAAAAAGTCAGGGATTTTTTTCTTTTTTCTGCTGTGTAGTGTTCCATTGTGTAAATGTACCGCAGTTTTTAATCCACTCATTTTCCGATGGGTATTTAGGCTGTTTCTAACTCTTAGCTACTGTAAATAGTGCTGCAATGAACATAGGGGTGCACAGGTTCTTTTCATTGGTGTTTCGGGATGCTTTCCCAGCAGTGTTTTGACATTCTCTATTTTAACGTGCTACGAGCTTAAACACATTAGGCCTTTCTTGAGTCCTAAACCCTTTTTAGAGAAGAAAATGTGAAATTGAACACTTATATTTTGGTATCACCGATAGGCTAATATTTTTTGAGCTTTTGCTCTGTGCCAGCCCATTTCTAAGTGTTTTCCACTTGTTATCTCAGTCTCCTGATACTAGGGGATGGTTTGTCCAAAGTGGAAGAGCCAGGATTCAGACCGTTTGTCTCCACAGCCCCTGCTCCAAACCACTAAAGTGGACCACTGTGACATATGCAGTCCACTCCGGCCTTAGGGAGCCTTCCTCTCCTACTTGCCAGAATAGAAGGCTCTTTGGGCACAAGTGAAGGAATGGGAAAGAGCAATCACATCGACTTTTAAGAGAATGATGGGATGTGGATGAGAGTCCCTGGCTCTGCCTTCTGCTGCCTTTACATTGTGGGTTCCTTTGGGGCAGAGCTCTGCTTACTGAGTTGTGTTATTTATTCATATGGAAAATAACACCCTATGTGTGAAGAGCTTCGGGGCTGTGAGATCAGATGGTAGTTTTAAAGAACTTTTTCCCTGGGGAGGTGTGTCACAAGAAATTCTCATAAAGGCAGTATGTCCTTCTATTTCCATTATGCAAATCTGATTGCCTTAGGCTTTCTTCCATATTTTCAGAAAAAAAAATGATACTGCCAGACAGGTTGATGCCGGGGAAGTACTAAGTCACTTTTCCCAAACCCACAGCTGGACAGAGGGGTGAGGGAGCCAGTTGGCCCAATGTTATTTCATCCCGATGTGGCACATGCTTTTAGTCCAGGGAGGTAGCAATAAGCTATGAGGTGATTTAAAAATATGCATGATTACAATTGCAATTCTAAAATACAGTATGTAACATAATAATTGTATTTATTAATAACTACTCATATTGGCAGTAGTTGTCTCTCGTGAGTTATCATGTCCAGTAGGACCCTTATTTCTCCATAGACAACTACTGATTTGGGAATTTTCCTCTGCACTTGTGCTCAGATTCAAGTCCTAGTTATCAGAGGACCAAACAAAGAACTCCAGGTATTTTTCCTTAAGTATCATAACATATATACCTAGAAGCAAAAATATTATTCCTAGTCAGTTGGGGAACTAAGGCGGCAGGAGTGGTAATCAAGAGCTGTTACTACCTGTGTTTTTAAAGAATTTACTCAAGCATTAGAACTCTTATCCCACCATGATAGAAGTATAATACCAGGATAAAACTATGACTCAATGGTGACACGCAGAAAAAGAAAGTATTTTCAGGTAAAATGAGAGGAGATGTAATATCACATGTGATTAGACATAAGAAAATTTGCGTTTGTGCACCCTCCAGGGGTTCAGTCTCTTAACAACTAGTATCAGTACTTGGAACACATATAATTTAACACATGTACAGTGATATAAAAACACATTACAATTGTGAAATTATCTTGGCTTACCATAAAAAGAATCATTCATCTAGTAATTTCCTGACTTCTGTTCACACTGAGGTGACAAAATGGAAGCTTCATTTATAAAAATACATGTTCATACTTAAAAAATGTAAGACAAAGCCCTATATAAGAGCTTAACATATGCTTATTAATAACTTGGTAAGGGTTAACTTAGCAGTTTCATCTTCACAATCGAACATAGTATTTGGAGCAGTGTTTTTGCTACACTTTATTCATAATTTATTTGTGAATACTGAATTTATGACTTTCAACTTTAAACATATAAAACTGTATAATCAATCTTTATACATCCTAACCAAAACAAAAACAAAAACAAAAAAACAGAGCAATTATTCTGTATGTAATTTATCTTCCAATGTAACAATTCTCCAAAGCTAATAAGAGAGGCACAGTTCCTTAGAGAAGAGGTATCATACAAAACACCAAAATTATTCCCATTTCATAAAGAGATAAAAGGGAAGGAAGGAGAAAACTCTGACTATAATTGTATAAATTAAATGAATGATCCTAAAAAGCGAACCCTATTATCCCCTTTAACAGATAAGGAAAGTGAAGCTCAGGGAGGTGAAGTTATTGTGGTTGCCCCGAGTCTCAAACCTGATAAACCGGGAAGTTAGGCTTCAAACCCAAATCTCTAGGATAACACTGCTTATCTCTCATTATATGTGCAAAGTGAAAGACCATTACGTAACTTGAATTAACATTCACTGCTATTTGATTAAGGTGCCCAGAATTTATTCAAGGTCTCTTCATCGCGAATAACTTCCTGAATCACTAAATTAGATTTACTTGATTTAATTAACCCTCTAGGACCACCCCAGATGAACATAATCAGCTTTTGCAAAAGGGCTCCTGTGGCAAATTCTCTGCTTATCAGAATTTTGCTCTAGCTGAGCTCAAGGCATCAGCTGTCTACCTTGGATGCTTCTGATCTGTGGCACTCGCTGAGGCAAACTGCAGTTTCACACTCCCTTTTTCTTCCTTCCTTAAGAAGTTCATTCTTTTAAACAGCATTATCTCTTCATTCTTTTGGCAATAGCTCCCAACACATCCGTTTTTTTGAACAAACACTTGAATGCAATGGCAAATCTGCTATTAAAGAAATTTCTAATAGTATCTTGGTAATGCAAATGAACTTGTGGAAACTGTAACCGGAGGGAGGGGTTTATTACTTGAGCACATTCCCTGAAGATAATAGAGTCCATTTTATGTCTTTTTCAAAACTACAAGCAACATTATTTTCTACACCAATTTCAGGAAACTCTGAGGATGACTCAGGAGAAAGTCCTAGATCACAGAAGCTCTGTGAAAGCAGGCTGAGGTGCAATAACTGAGGGTTATTACTTACTTTCAGAAGATACCTTAATGCAATAAAGTGTGACATTATTTACATGGAAAAAAAGAAAAAAAAATCTTAAATAACCCCTTACGAAATTTGAATTTTAACCCTACCACTTACTATTTATGAGAACTTGGACAAGTTTCTTAACTGAGCGCAATTTCCTCATTTAAAAGGTAGGCATAAGGAAGGCACTGATTTTATAGGGTTTAATGAGATAATCCACGTACAGTAGTTACGTTAGTGTCTGGCACATGAAAAGTGCTCAAAAATTATGATTTATAACTTAAAATATTATTAATATTTTCAGGGGCCATCTATAATTTTTCACTAGGTAAGTGCTCCCAGAAGATTACTTACGTGAACATTTGCCTTTTTAAAAAGTAGTCGATTAGTTTTTCCAGTTACAGGGAGTAAAAAAGAGGGGAAAGCAACCAGAAACACGCAGAGAAAGGGAGGAGAGAGAGCTCTAGTCGTGGTGGCGGACACCTTGAGAGTGGCAGGGAAACTCACCCCAAAGGCCATCTCCGTACATTGATTATTACACAAATGACAGGCACGTAACTAGCAATGGTCATAGATGGCTTATGCCAGTTAGCACAATAAATTCAATATGGCTCTTCTGAGTTAAGAATATTTATACTCAATATAAATGAACAAACTATAGAAATGATCCCTGAAAGTACAGTCTTATATACTTAATATAAATTAATTCAAGAAAATAGACCAGGAAAGTAACCCAGGGAAAAGGATAACAGAGGCAAAGTTTGGTCTAAATATAAAAGGAAAATCTGGGGAAAAAAATGAATACTTCTACTGTAAGAACATTTACAATACAAATAATAAGTCAGATGTCAGGTTAGGAGAAAGCATGGAAAATCTCTGCAATCCTGCTGAGAAACTATCCCAGCAGCCCATCAACAGTGCTCTGGTTCAGCTGCTAGATCTTATTCTAGACTTAGCCATATTTAAAGATTAACAGTTACTCTGCTTTTATATTAATAACATCACGCTTCAAAGTATATTGTAGTATCTTTTAGGTCAACATTATTTAAAAACATCATTCTATTCCAAAACTCTTGTCTTAAATTTTTTTATAATAATTTTCTTTCTTTCCATTTGGCTTCTGTTATCATATCTTATAAAAACAGAGTTTAGTTTTTTTCTAACTTAGAAGAAAATTAATACACAATGCCTGTTGTTGCCATTCCACTACAATACTAGTAGGTATGTTTTCCGGTTTTTCAATAGTTCTAACAAATACACAGTATAATCCTATACATTGGAGCAATGAATAAGGATGCTGACTGAAGGTTTGAAAAAGAAAATGATCATCTGGTGATTACCGGACGGAAAGGAGGTGGGGGGCAGGTAGAAGAGGGTATAGGGGAGGTGAAGAGTGACAGAAGGAGACTCAGCTTGGGGCAGTAAACACACAATACAATATACAGATGATGTATTATAGAACTGTATACCTAAAAACTATATAATTTTATTAGCCAATGTCATCCCAATAAATCCAACAAAAAAAAAAGAAAATAATCAACTGAGCCTTTGAACAAGGGTACCATCTGTTTTTCATCCATTTTCTTGCTACTGTATTCATTGAACAGCTCTTACAAGAATAAAACCTTAAGAAACATGAACTTGTGGCAGGACCAGACAGAATATTCTGGAACTATGCTTTGAAGTAAAATCATTCCCTTAACATCAGGAGATTTAATATTACCATTTCACCATGAAAATAATCACAGATGAATGTTCTGACCAGGACTAATTATCTTTGAAGTTCTCTAAATTCATGCATTAAAAACAGTGCTTGACAAAACTCTTTACCTTATCGAAAAATTACAAAGAAAACAACTTGCGGGCAAAGCTCAATCTAATTTGGTTTGTATCGAAAATCAAAGCTGCAATGTTAAGCAACATTAAAATGTATGAGAATCATGTTATTAAGACAACCTAAATTTGAGAGCCTGACCTTTCGTGCTTATTTTACAGTTATCAAGGTGATGAAAGAGCTGCTGGGTGACAGCGGCCATTTAGCAATCAAACTCAGAACAATCAATATGTGGACTCTTTTCTTGTGATTGTTTTATGATACATATTCAAATTTTGTACCAGAAAGTGCAGCTGTAAAAACAAATTCTATAGCTGAAGCAAAACACACACCAAAAATGAATATCAGGGGTTCAGAAGAACACTAACTTGCACCTGGAAGAGTCCTGTGGGGTGTTTGCAAGTCAGAACATTGGAAACGGAAGGCTTTTCTCTGTGCTCTTGCAGCCCCTTCCAAACAGCAATATCAGATTGAGCTTTAGCACATGCTGTTTTTTCTGTCTGGAAAACCCTCCACTCTTCCTTCCTGGTTCACTCAACGCATCCTTCAAATCTCAGCTGAAGTGTTACTTCTTTGCAGATGTCTTGCCTACCTTCCCAGATTCAACCCAGCTATAATAATATGATACATAATATAATAATATAATAATGTGTGTGATGTAATAATAATAATATTTAATAAAAATATAATGTGTACTTCTCCATAGCTATTATCCCAGCTGCAACTTTACTTTTTTTCTTTTTTAAATCTCTTTATTGTATTTTTTTCCACTACCATGTAGTCCCCTTATATCCCCCTCCCCCCAGCAATCACCACACTGTTGTCCATGTCCATGAGTCCTTTTTCTGGGTGTTGTTTTTTTTTTTGCAACTTTACATTTTTATGTGTGGTTATTTGATCAGTTCTCTCCCATTAGACTGTAAGCCTCATGAAGAAAAGGGGTCCTGGATGCTTGTTCTCACCATGATAGCCCCAGAACCTAGCACAGAGCTGGGCACGAGTAGATGCATGTTTATGGAATGACGAAAGGGAAGGGAAGAAGTAACTATAGCTAGTTGGTAAGGTAATTACTACTGGTTGGATGGTGAAAATGATGACTAGAATTCTACCCCAAAGCAAGCCCAGGGTGTTCTGAAGCCAAGATTTTAAATGAAGAAGTAGCTGCAATGGCACCGCGGCAACCTTTTAGAAGCCGTGTGGGCACTGAGCTGATTCCACAGCAAAGCCACCAAGACAGGAGTCGTCACCAACTTGCTTGGGAATCCGGGGGGTTGATATTCTGCGTTGGTCTATTTGGAGGAGGGGGAGGATGGTAGGGTTTGAGGTTCAAGATGCCAGGAGGAGTCAGCCAGGGGGAGAAATCGCTATATCAAGTTCTAGAAGTCTTCAGAATACTCAGGGAGCCCTTGCTGCTTTCCAGACTGCAGCCAGAACCTCTTGCTCTTAAGCAGTGTCCTATGGCTTATTAAAACCCAAGTATTAATGTAATGCACACGGACTGACATAGCCTGTGATGACAAGAAAATAAAAGATAGCCCAGTAACACCAGTGTAAAGCGGCTTCTACAATTGATAGATTTTATTTTTAGAGAAGTTTTAGATTTAGATGAAAAACAAGTGGAGAGTACAGTTCCTATATTATTCCCCCTCCTCCACAATTTCTAGAGTGTCTTTTTTTAAACTATAAATTTAACTGCCAGAAAATAAAAATGCTCTAAAGTTTGTCCCTTTGTTTCATGTTATCTGGTAAATTTTCTATTTTGGATAAGAATCAACATTAATTAACTTATTTTAAATAACTTCATTTTTAGTTTATTTCAGAGGTAGGAAAGTTAATAAATAGTGTAAAGAAAGAAAAGGAAGGAAGGAAGGAACGAACGAAGGAAGGAAGGAAGGGAGGAAAGAGGTGAATGGAAGGGAGGGAGGGAAAGAGAAGAAAATTCAAACATAACCCTTTCACTCAAAGGTAACTACAAAAGGTACATTGGAGCATATCTTTCTGTACTTTTTCCTGCATATATATTTTTAATATTAAAAAACAAAACTGGGATAATGTTCTACCTATAATTTGAACAGATGATGTTTATCTATACAGTGGAATACCCTGGCCATCTCTGCACCTCATTAAATATTTTTCAACATCATTTTTAATGGTAGCATAATATTCCATTTTATGGATAACCAACATCTATTTAACCAGTGCCTTCTAGCTTTGGACATTCAATACTTATTTGTGAGACTGCAAGTATCTGTTTTCCCAAATTCATTCTTTTATACATCTTTAGGGAATGGCAGTTTGTAGGATGGGAAAACCAGGCAGTGAAACACTAGACAATTTATTTTAATCTTTATACAATATACTAGTGTTGGCAAGACAGGAGAGAAGAAAAGCTCTTCCTATGACCCTTTCTAACTTTAAATGGATGTGCCCAGTTCGAGGCCAGCAAAGTGATAAATAGGTTTTGGCAGCTCATTCTCCCTACCTTGAGTCGTATTACAGTGTGTCATTGGAGTGGATCATTCAGAACAGGAAGCCAAGGACACTGTGTGGTGTTCTCCCAGGGTAAACTCACAGATATCTCATAGAAGGCTTTGGCAAGATTCTCAGTGTGCACAGAGAGGCATAGAAAGTGGCTTTATTTTTAAGGCTCAGATTCAGCTGAAGGATCCGCTAGGGAATCCGAAGAAGGGAAAGTCCGGGCTTTGGTTAAAAGAGCTGGCTTATTCTTGCTTTCACAGAGCACAAAAGCTTTACTGATTTCCCCAGCAGTCACCTGCTAATCTTACACCTTGTGATAAGTAATATACACACATCCTCGTTAGCATTAAGTCAGTGACTCCAAAGGGAAGGGTATCCAGGAGGCTGAATTTCTAATGCACACTGAGCTACTGTATTTTCACATCTCATTGCAATTCTGTGTAGCTATCAGCCCAACACAGGCAAAGCAAAGAAGCTTCTTCAACAAAAGCAGCAATATATCAAATTTCCTGTGAAACTTCCCAAATGCTATGCTTCAAAATCACAGTAGTCAGTCACAGGCATATAATTTTACCTTCTAAGTGACATTTTTATTTTTAAAGATAGAACTCTGTGGTAAAAAAAATACTACCTTGGTTTATCCATTTTATTATAAGTAACTTTTCTCCAAAATGAGAAAAGCTTGCTAGTTAGTTATTTTTTCCCTGGTAATAAAAGTAATGCAACATAATACTATAAAAAATCTATACAATATAGAAAAAAATACTCTAGAAAGTAAAAATCATCTTTAATCTCATCATTCAAATATAGATGATACTAAATGGCTGGATAGCTGGTACATATGGTTAGAAATTGTTTTCTCTTTGACACTTAAATATTTTTAATAGCATATTA
Source organism: Mormoops blainvillei (assembly GCA_004026545.1). Lineage (NCBI taxonomy): Eukaryota > Metazoa > Chordata > Mammalia > Chiroptera > Mormoopidae > Mormoops > Mormoops blainvillei. Next base: position 167,887 of record PVJD01002982.1, on the reverse strand, counting down.
GACATACTTGGTTTGAAACCTTCTTTTCCACTTTAACAATATAAACATACATCTTTCTGTGTCAGTCATGATTGATTTCTTTTTTATATGGCTGTATAATTAACTATCTTTAATACTTTAAAAATCTTGACATATTTTTACTTTGACAATTAAATTAGTAGGACTGTTTTTTGGGTCATGTGTTTCATGTTGACATCTGACTTGTTTCTAAAGAGAGAAACTTCTTAGTGGACATTAATTAAAATAAATAACCTAACCATTTATAGCTACAAATTTCTGCATACACAAGGACTATGCACAATAAAAACAAAATAAAACCATTAAAATGTCTAAAAGCTGTTTATGAGAGTTAGTTTTATAAGTTGTTTATATTGAAATTAATTAAACAGGAATTTTTGACATTTTATGTGTTGCTAAACACGTCTTACTTAAAATGGAGTAAAAACAAAAAGATCAGATGATTTGTACAAAGCAAATGCATTAAAAGCAAAAATTCAATTTATCTGAGAGATATTCACTAGGCTTTATTAATTTGAAATTAAATTAATTATGTAAAGCAAAAGTCAATTCTCAAAAAGAATCTTGATTAGCATCCAAAACAATGAAAGAAGAAAAGAGTGTAGATAAAATTTTAAATTGCTTAAGCACATTTAAAGTAATACATCATAAGCAGTGGGCATGAAAAAGAAGCCTCTGACTTATAACATGGACAGCAATTGATTTAAGGGGCTAAATTAAAAGACTAAGCCATCATTACCAAGTACCTACCACCGCACCAAATCTGTGTCTATGGAATGCCTGATTATTTCCTCCTCTCCTGCTCACAGCACGTATGGAAGATGATCTAGAAAGACACCCTTACTCTATAGATTTACATAACGAAATAGATGATTCCACTTTGGAACAGTGTTTTGTTTTGTTTTTTTAATGTTTATAAACTACAATAAGTCTCTTTAAGATTCCAATGAAAGCTGTATCTTCTCTCCCTGTTGAACTGTATATCCATATTATTGTAGATATATAAGATTCTCCCATTAGACCCTCTCCCTTCTTGCTTAGTAATGGAACCCCCAAATAAAGATGACATTTCTTAGTGGCTCCTTTAGGTAGGTGTGGCTATGTAACTAAACTCTAGTCAATGAGATGTAAGTATAAGTATCATGTTTACTTCCAGAAAGGGTTCTTAAAGTTAGGGGTCATTGCTGTCTACCGCTCCCTTACCCACTTCATCTACATTGCCGTCCTGAATGCCTAAGCTGCCATTTATATTGAGATGAGAAAACCAGAGGCTTTAACAAAGCAAGACAACAGGAGGGAAAAGCTTGGGCCACTCTGATTATGGAACTGCCACACTTGTTCTGGATGGCTTATCTCTGGGGTTTGGATGGTTTTAGAGGTAAACGAGCTTAGGTTTTGTTAAGCCACAGTTTCTTGGTATTCTGTCACGGATGAACCTACTATTAGCTAAAACGGGTATAAACACATACAAGTTTGCCTGTGATTTGGGGAGCTGTAATCCGTGGGTGCCAAATTAAGAATATCGCTTTAGAAATATATACACACGGTCTTTGCCTTATGATGGTTCAACTTACATTTTGCAACTTTACAACGGTTCCAAAGCTATATGCATTCAGTAGAAATCATACTTCGAATTTCAAATTTTTACTTTTTTCTGGGCGAGCAATGTTTGATACGATAGTCTATCGCGATGCTGAACAGTAGCAGGGAGCCAGAGCTCTTGCTTAGCAAGGCAACACGAGGCTAAACAACTAATACTTGGTAACGTGCTATTAAATGTATTTTCAACTTATGGAATTTTCAACTTACAATAGGTTTATCCAGATGTAACCCCATTGTAAGTTTAGGAGCAACCGTATAGGATACAATGATAATCATTTAATGTTCATATTCTATAATTAACAATTTTAATACCTATTATCTTTCTTAATATTCATAATTGCCCTGTGAAGTATATATTGTTTTTAATCCCATCGGTTTATAGATTAAAAAATAAACACAAACCCCACAAAATTAATTAAAGCAAAAACAAACACACACAAAGGGCTCAGTGTCTTATCTCTTGCTCAAAGTTAAGAGTAGAGTGAAGACTATTACCAAGGGGAATGACTTCAAACCCCATGCCTTCATCACTGTTCTAATGACTGTAATATGTGTCTAGGCATCCCCAACTTTTGTAAAAAATCATTCTTAAGAACATATAAGGAAGTTAAACATATAAGAGTAAGAGTTATGTTCTAAAAGGGGGATTTTATTGCCATATAACTAAAAATTTTAGACATTATAAAGTTCTTAATTACATAAAGCACAAGATAGTAATGCAATTTGCATATGATTATTTAAAATATAAGAAGCAAAAAAAAAAATCTTTGTTTCATGTGTAATGTTTCACTAATACCACAGTCTCCCTTTCTTCTGGTGACAGATCTTTTCTCAGGGGTGTGTAGTCCAAGCAGACCAATCCAAGTGCTACCATAATAATTTTATAAATGGAACTAATGGGATAAAATTTCTTCTCTAGTGGGTGAATTATTAGCACATGAGTCTAGAGACTCAGGATCTTAAAGAAAGCCTCCTGTGCAGAACATCGTCATCTATACGTAAGAAGAGGTCGAGACAAGAGACAGAGATGGAGAGAAAGGGAGCGTCCTGCCACCAATCCAAGCCCGGGTTTCAGTCCCTGACATTTCCAGGCTGCCCTGGCTTCCCCAGTCTTTGATTAGACTTAGTCTCCTCCTAATAAAGCCACCTTCTTCGTGAAGTTGGTCTGAGTTAGGTCTCTGATACTTGCCCCCTAAAGAATACTGACTAATATAAACATTAAACAGAATAATGTAAATTAAAGTCCTAAGCTTTCGTTCATTCATGCACTCATCATTTATTAGGGACCCACTGTATACTGGGCTAGGGGCTGGGAATGCTGTGGTAAGCCTTCCTTGACCTTATGAAAAGAAATAGTTTCAAAGAGAAAATTAGCACAAACTAACTAACAAAAGAACAGTTTTAATATTGAGAATTGGATGGGAATTTAGTGGTGCTAACTCTGATGATCTTAACCTTCTCAAAACTTTTGTCACGAAAATGTTGAGCCACCTTCTTTTTGGGCAAAGGATTCTATGGGGGCCATCTCCCTATCAACAAGTCATGATTCTAGGAACTTCTTTCAGCATTTAAAACACTAGAGTGATACTTTCAATCCACAATTTTAGAACTCCCTCCCTCACTATCTATCTATCTATCTATCTATCTAGTCCCCCCATGGCATCTTTCTAGCATTATACAGTCTAATTGAGCCTACAGATTTACTGTTAGTGCTCCTAATCCCTCCAGTTTACCTCAATGAACATTCATTCATTGATTTATTTTTCATCCATTCAACATATATGTTGAGAGCCTATTATGTGTCATATTTTTTAGGTGCCAGAAATAAAACAGGGAACAAAAGAGACAAAATTCCTAGTTCTCAAGGATTTTACATTCTATTAACTTTTAGTAGCAATCTTACTAACAGCAAAACTTTCACTTTTCTATCCCTCATTAATTTTTCTTCAGTTTTATTGAGGAATAATTGATATCATCACTATATACATTTAAGGTGTACAGCATGATGGTTTGATTTACATACACTGTGAAATGATTACCCAATAGGTTTAGTAAACATCCATCATCTCATATAGATACAATAAAAACAAAAAAAAATTCCTTATAGTAGGACACACTTGTGTTTCTACTACAGACATGACAGAAATATGTGCTATTTTTCCCTCTGAAAATATACAAAGCTTTGAAACTTGTTCACTTTCTATTGCTTGGATAAAGCTAATTTTGTGGGTCCAATAAGGTTGATCAGGTCCCCGTAATTTACCTGAGTGATAGTTAGCCCCCAGCGGTGAATACCATCGGAATGAGGCTAGCATACCAAGCATTCCAAACACCGCTCACCCTGTGAACACTGCATTGGGATTGTCCCTCTGGAAATGAAATCAAGATGTTAAAAAAAAAAAGAAAGAAAAGAAAAAAGAAAAAAAATAGAAGACATTATTTTTCCTGCCAAAAGATTTGTAGGCATGAGTGGGCGAAATGACATACATGTACAGGGATTGTTGTCCCTGTAAAAAAATATAAGGGAAAGCAGTTTTATAGCAAAAGGCATAATTTCTTAATGGCATTTAATGAAATCAAAGCCTAGAAAAGGTTGTTCTCCTCAGTCTTAATTTTCATGCATTACAAGAAAAAGCTCCTTTCACAGTTACAACTTCTCACTTGGACATTTGGGCTGGTTACTCCACCCCCTTTTAATCTTTTTCAAAGAAACATTTTATATACAAAAAAAACATTCAGTTATTTTCTTTTGGACAAAAACAAAAAATCCAATCTTATAAAGTAGGTGTTCTTTATAGCATCAAGGCTGATGAAAACCATACCCTTGAACAGGAAGTTCAAAAGACAGAATGGCAGACAAGAGCTGACCCATCTGCTATGGAAACATGTTACCATCCTTCGAGGGCCAAAACCACTGACAAGAGCACACCATTATTTATGAAGAGCTCTGCGTCCCGGCTCTGCTCAGGCTCGGACCTAAGCCGCTGCCGGGCTGAGCGCACCAGCTGATAACTGGTTGGCGCTGAGTCCTCATAACTGTCAGGGGCAGATGTGTTAGTGAAATATTAAGAGGAAAATGAGGTAGATGGACCAATCAGTGGGAAAAGGAGTAATTTAAAAAGCTGTGAGAAAAAAAAGACTGCCAAGTCTAAGCACTTAAATATAATTCTCCATCAAACGATGAATCTTTAAATGGTGGCAAAAAAAGACTCCTTGACAGCGTTTCCCTGTGCTGACCCAGGGCAGGCTGCTGGCACACTTGCGTTTATCCACTGGGACTTCTTTTCCCCATTTTCCTCTCTTTGGAGAACAAATTATTTCTTTATTTAGCATCAGCATAGAACCTGGATACAACAGGCTTGGCATTCACCCTAATTTAAATGCACTAAAAGATATTTTGTTTGCTCAAACTTTGCCATGAAAAAGTCTCAGAATACAATTTAGCTATAAGATATGCATATCGTTCTGGCATCTGATAGCATCATCACAGAGTTGACACTGTATTTTCTTCCCGTAAGGAAGAACTTTCCTTTGTTCTTCTTTACAAAAAGAAGGAAATGCAGCATTGTGGGCACATAGGAAGGTAATTGGTCTCAATGTGATCACATTTAATTTTAAGATCTCACAGTATGATAGTAAAAATAACAACATTAAAATAGAAGTTTTTCACCATGTGGTTATTTCAATAGTCAGTCAGTGCTTTCAAAACTTTATTTGAGCCTTTAAATGATTAACTATGTTTAACAGGTCAAATTTCAGTTTTAAGATCTAATTTTCACTTCTCCCCTTCTCATATGCTAGTTTTCTGAACAAATTGTGGCAAACTCCAGTAATATTTACATCCTAGTTTGACAAATGCTCAGTCAGCTCTATAATGAACAAAATAGAACCACAGGCAAGGAAACATGATGAGACTGAAAGTGACCAGAGGGGAGGGGGGTCGGGGTAATAGTGGAAAGAAGGGGAAGGGACTAGACAAAGAACATGTATGAATGACCCACGGACATGGACAACAGTGTGGGAATTGACTGTTGGAGTGGGGGCAGGGGGGTGGAAAGTCGGGGGATGGTCAGAGGAGAGCAAAGGGGAAGAAACTGAGACAACTGTAATAAAATAACAGTAAAAATGATTTTTTTTAATGCTTATTCTATTTCTTCTGAAGCTGTGAGTATTTATTTCTCAAAAGCCATCTGGTCATCCCACATCAGGAATGAGGCACAGAACAATTAAGTAACTTGCACAAGGTCACATAATGAGCTGTTGTTATTAGTCTCCTGGACTTTACACCTAAAACATACATCCGTTTTCTCTGTGATATACCTTTAAGCCTTCCTTTTCGGGCCCAAATTCTACATGATAGCTTGCGTATGTCAGGTTCAGCCAAGTGATCGTTGTTAAGCTCCAGCAGGTTTAGGAACATCGTGAGATCAAGATTGTCACAACTAGAACCATCAAAGACATTGCTACTTTTCTAAATCCTTTGAGTGGTTAATAGGAACTGGTTATTGGTTTACTTATAGGAGTTGTTTCTGGAGCACTGTCATTTCTCTTACACTGTAGGACAGCCCAGGTGCCCTATTAGCTTCCTTTTACAAATAAGGAACTGAGGCTCAGAGAAGTTAAATACTTGCCTGGAGTCGCAGAGCAATAAGTGGTAGAATAAAATTGTACAATCAGGTCTTTATATGTCCCAAGCTCATATTCTTTCTACTACACTAAACTGTCGTATGTCTCAATTTACCCTTTTTTTGTATCAAATAATTCAAATTACTAAAGTATTCATAGATCAGAAATCTATTTTAGTTCTAGAAATGAAAAGAGAATGGCCATAATTAATTAATTACTGAATGAACAATTTGTGGCAAAGCCTGATTTTAAAGGTTTTCCTTTGACAGAGACAACTAATAATTTTAAACAATTTCTTCATTTGGATACAAAAATACTCCCAAGGTTTCAATTTTTATTTTCTGCATTGTGTGCTTCTCCAAACAATAGGGTCTAACTTAGGAGTCCTACTTTCCATCGCAAACCAAGTCGCAGTTCCTTGGGCACTAACTCTATGGGCTGATAATGTTCTAAGTGAGATATATACTTACATATGTATATATGTTCACTTAATTATGATAACGTTGCTACATGGCAGATGCTATTACTAGTCCCAGACTATAGGTAAGAATCCTAAGGTTCAGAGAGATTAAATTACTTGCCCAAAGTCACACAGCTAATAAACAGTGGAATCAGAGTATGAACCCGTGTAATCTGATTCTAGTATCCATGGTCCTGCCCATAGTGCTGCATTGCCTGATATAGTAAAACAATCAATCGTCAAAAGGCTACAACCCATTCTTCTACTCACATTTATCATTTAAGATGGAAAACAGAATGAAGTGACGTAAATCAAGCAAGAGTGCTGCATTATCTTGGGTCTGAAATGAGCTTTTCTGTAGTTAGGCTATGTGTACTATCAATGGCTAAAATGACCAGGCAGAGGTAGAGAGGCAGATATAGTCCTGAGAATTATTGACCTCTTGCGGCTACTCTCCACAGCCGCTCCCCTTTCCCCAGGAGGGGTCGAAAAGTGCTAGAAAGAAGCGGGAGAGATGAGATTGTCCGGTGCATGTGCTCATCCACACACCTGGAGGATTTTTTAAAAAACAACAATAAGAATTCAAACTGAAACAAGTATTCAGAGCACTCAATAATTACTATTATATGGTTCCAGGCAAATATGGTTTAGGCTCTTACTAAATGCTTCTCTTCCCTTGACGTTGTGCTTTATGCCTGGACTTACTATCCAATTCAAACCTTAAACCAAGAGCATGAGAAAGTCACTCTCTCCATTAGAAATCACCATCGAACTAAGGCCCCAGGGGATGATTGATGGCTATATGGCATATACAGATACATATCTGTGCTATGTAGAAAACATAGTATTCGAAGATATAGTATATGCATAAATATTCATTTTGATATATACATGAAGAAATTCCTTTTTCACTATGGGAATAGTTAGGTATTCCTGTTGTATAACATACAGACGGGTGGTTAGGATTAATACATTTGTTTGAAGGTAATGGCCGTAAAAACTCGGCCTTTGCAGAAGGATACGGTCACCCCGAACCAAGAGTGCTAATAATGAAAATACCCTCTTCTGCTCTACGCCCCTTGACAACTGCTTCTCAGCCTAAGTATGTTCTGAGTTTTCATCTCATGTTTATATTTTTAAGAAGTATAGCCATTTGTAATTACCAGTTTCACCCTGTGTTTAGGGATAAAACAAACATTTTGTAAACTATGGATTAACGATATCCTCCCAATCTCTACTCAGAAATCTAAGACCTTCTGGTTCCTCAGGACTTACACAAGATACTGGGTAAAACTTTAACTCTGTTATATGATAGGATTTGTATCATACAGTTAGAATATGTTATAGCAATATATTTTTTTAAAAACCTATTTCATTATGGTCTATAATAGAAACATGGAAAACTTTATATTCAGAGTTTCAAATCAAAATATCATATGTAGAAACATAATTCATAAAATGTCTGATTATTTCAAGTTACCACCTACTCCTTCAAATGGCTCAAAGTAACAGAGGGAATAAGAAGTCAGAGCAACCTGAGAAACCTTGCTCCCTCTAGTCCATAAAACAATGAGGGAGGGAAGCCATTCGCCTGCTCAGAACACCAAAGATGGGGGGAGGGGGAAGCTTTCATTTAACCTCTGAGGACTGTTTTTATGCAATTAGGAGATATGTCAACAACTGGGTTTCAAAGCCTCAAAATAAACAAACTGCTAGGGGTGCTCTGGCAATGATATTTTAATATAAACAGCCCTTTAGGGGATAGCAAAGTTAATCTTGTATGGTTAGCCACTCTGGAAATGCTCTGAAAGCCAACACAATACGAAACTGCCATATTTCATAAAATCCAAGAAATCGCCAAGTGTAAAGTACATCCTAAAGATGTTAAAATTGAGGAGAAACGTGCATCTTAAAAAAATAAAATACAGTAAAAGTTTGTGATAGTTGCAGCTTCAGTGGTTATCCACTCCATTTTTTTCAAATAGTTATTGCAAACTACAGTCTACCTCCTAATCCCTGTCAATGCCACACATGGTTAAATTTACACTTGACCGCACTTGAAGCAGAATTTCAGGCAATTATCTTAGTGTGTGGGATAAGGAAGTCCAGGTGATTTCTGTATAATCTATCTTTTATATCCTGGGAGGGATATTTGTTATCATACACACCTTTTTAATAAGACCTCATGGAGAACATCATGACTCTGGGTGATTTTTATATTTTCATATCAAGCTGATTCTTAATTTGTTAGTTGATTTTCGTATAGGTTTCCTGTGAGATTTTTAAAAGTTGAGACGTAGTTCACATGCAATAAAATTCACCATTTTAAAGTATACAATTCAGTGGATTTTAGTATATCACAAGGTTGTGCAACCATTAACACCGTTTAATTCTAGAACATTTCCATCATCCCATAAAAACCCCCACATCCGTCAGTAGTTATCCCCTATCCCCTTCTCTCCTCCTTCTTCCCCGCTACCCCCGGTCAACCCTCCTTCCAGCCCTCGGCAACCACTAATCTACTTTTTTGTCCCTATAGATGTGCCTATTCTGGATATTTCATATAAATTTTGTAGAAATGGATTCATACAATATGTGGTCTTTTGTGTCTGCCTTATTTCGTTTAGCATAATGTTTTCAAGGTTCGTCTAGGTTACAGCAGGTGCCAGTACATCATCTATTTTTATGACTGAATAATATCCCATTGCAGGGCTATACCACATTTTATTAAACCATTCATCAGCTGATGAGCATTTGGGTTCTTTCTACTTTGGGGCTATGGTGAGAAATACTAATATAAACATTCACATGCAAGTTTTTGTGTGACCATACATCTTTAAGCTCTTGGATATAGGAGTGGAATTGCTGGTTCATATGGTAACTGCATGTTTCACTTTCTGAGGAACTGCCAAGCATTTTCCAAAGTGGCTTCTCCATTTTCCATTCCCACCAGCAGTGTATGAAGTTTCCAATTTCTCCATGTCCACACCAACATTTGTTGTACTTTTTTTTTAACATAGTCATTCTTATGGGTGCAAAGTTGTATCTCATGGTTTTGATTTGCATTTCCCTAATGACTAATACAGCTGAGAATCTTTTCATATGTTTACTGGTCATTTTCTATGTACAAATCATTTCTACAACCCTTTCCCTATTTTTCAATTGGATTATTTGTCTTTTTATCAGTGACCTATAAGAGTTCTTTATATATTCTGAATACTAGACTATTATCAACCACATGATTTGCAAATATTCTCTCTAATTCTGTGGACTCCTTTTACTTTCTTGATAGTGCTTGTTGAAAAAATGTTTTTAATTTCAATGAAGTTCGTTGTGTTGATATATGCAATTAGGAGATATGTCAACAACCAGGTTTCTAGTTTATCTCTCTTTCAATTCTATAGTTATAAAAGAGATAATATCTATGAAGTGGACAAATTAAAAGTTGCATAGTCAGAATGTACCAAATTCATTTTGTCATAAAAGATTTGTAATAAAAGAATTGTTTTTCTATACAAGTTAGGGCAAAGTTGTTTGACAAGACATCACAGTGAATCTGAGCAGTTTTCTGACAATGGATAGAAGTGAGTTCCATCTCTAGGTTGCCTGTGTGCTTGTAGAATTCCTATATTTTTAAATGTTTTGGAACTTGCATCTGGACTAAATATGAATATTATTAATTCAAGAATATCTTTGCTTGCCAACATTTCTAAAAATGAGAATTTATACAAACATAGTTCCCCTGTAACATTTCAAAACATGCTCAACCATTAAAAGAAAATTAATTTTAAAGACATTTGTGCCACTGTGTATTAGATACATTTTCTTCTAAGAGAGCTACAATCGCCAGAACTTCACGTTAGTCATAATAAAATATGCTGTGGTGACTTCTAAGCACTGTACAGTTTTGCAATGGAAAACAAGCCGGAAAAGCTTTGAAGGTTTGTCAGAAACTGCAATGTCTGGGTGGCAAGTGGAGCTTCACTGAGCCCAAGGGACATTGCGAAACCCTCTTTCCAGCCATCTGTTGCTTTGTATCTGAAATTCTACTGGAAGTGAGTCAAAAGGGGGATAACAAGTGAAAACTATTTTGGCAACAAAACAAAAAATAAGAAACTCAAAACAAACAGTTTCCAAAAAACATTTTCTGTTGGATTAAAATCATACGTGGCAACAATTTAGAAAATGCACATGCTAAACTCACTGAAAATGCTGACGGGGATTGAATGAAGAATGAAAGGAAAGCAGGAGGGGATACCTCTTCAGGGAACAACTTGTCTGTTTAGTGGTGTTTCCTTATAAGACAGGGGCCCCGAGGACTAGACTTTGTGTGATGAGGACACAACATAATACACAGATGATATACTATAAATCTGTACACCTGAAACTTACATAATGTTATTAACCAATGTTATCCCAATACATTTTTTTTTAAAAGACAATCTCTTTGAGGGTAGAGACCAATTTTCCTGCACTCTGTATTCCCAGAATCTCAGAGGTAGCTAAATAAATATGTTGAGATGGTATATGAAAGAATTAGAAGATCTGAATAAGAAAGAAACGCATTTGAATGAAACTATCTACAGTATGTGCTGTGGGACCATGGTTTTCTTGAGTGAGATCTTTAAAAACCATTTACTTATTCAGGAAATATTTATGGAGAACCTACCATAGGGATATACAGTTATAAACAAAATGGATCAAATCTCTGCCCTCATGGAGCTTACAATTAAAAGCTAATATATGTGAAGCACTGAACTGTGCCAAGCATTGTATTCAGAGCTTCCTGTGTGTTATCTTCTTTGATCTTCACAACAATCTTAGGAGATAAGCCACTATTATCATTTCCAATTTACAGATGAGACAATTGAGGTTCAGGTTATCAGACTTGCCAAGGTCCGGGAATCAGGGACTGAAACACAGGTTTTCCTAACCACAGAAGCTCAAACCTTCACAGCTACATGCTGCACCATTGGTTTGCCATGTGACTCTAAGACCCCAATCTTATAGCTGCAATGTCATGTTTAATGTTGGATGGCAATAATACAAATGAGTGTTACACCATCTTGTTCTACATGATACCATCATAATCATTTATAGAGAGGGAAAGCCTCAAGATTTGTACAGTTTTAGTCCATGGACTCAAAAAAGGAAACTCTGTTGCTCTGATGATTATTGAGAGGAGAGATGAGTGAGTTAGGAGATACAAAGTTTAATGAGATGTTCATATGGGAGGAAATAACACTGAGTTCTTCTAACATAGAAGAGTACTATCTTCCATTAGAAATAAAGAGCTGACTCTTAGCACCTAGGAAAAGAGGAAAAGAGGTAGAAGAAGAAATCTGGCAAACTCTGCACTCTGAAAGTGTGTATGTCCTAAAGTGACTGAGAATTAAAAAAAAAAAACACCACTAGAGTATATATATTATCATTGATGGTCTTTCAGTACTCTGGAAAATACCTGATATTAATCCTCCAGGGATATCTACATAAATCTAATTGCTAACAAGAGTTAATTATGACTTACTGTTCTATAAAATGTCAGGTTAGTACAACATTCAACAGTTCAAATTTAGAAAACCTAATGTTCCTCCCAAGTCCTGTGGGTACAACTTCCACAAAAACTGCTTAGGTGACCTGTGATATAACACAGGGACACATGAGGGTTTCTGAGAGAAAAGGTGCACTCTGATGTGTGGAGTCTGGTCTTTTTTAATCCTTCTTAGCAATATCACATCTTCACTATAAAGACACGGTAGCTCATGCTCTTTTTTCCAATTATAATAACTTACAGCTTTTCTCTTAAAAGTAAATCTTTTAGTTTCTATTCTGCTGGGTTATTGAAATTCACAGAAGATGCAATGATTCAATAATTAAAGAAACAGAAATCATCATCCAGAGTCAAAATCAACATAATTGCCAGTTTTTAGGAGATATGGCAAAAGAGAAGATATCAAAATTGCATCAGGATATGACATGCAAGTAACCCCAGGGAACCAAAGCTCGATTAGAAATTGCCACAGGATGCAGTGTGTCAGTTGTAGCCTTCCTATGTAGCTGTGCTTCATTTCATCCAACAACCATTTACAGAGTCCCACATGCCAGGATCTGTGCTGTGAGCCTATGTACAGAGGCAAAACGGCCCAGTCCCTGTCTCTGATGAATTTACATTACAATCTCTGATAAAACACCTAATACAATACATAATAAACAAGCCCTTATGTTTTCTCGACATCTTAAAAAAGGAAATGATTTTACAGTGTTAGTGGATATGCAAAATGGTCCAGCTACTCTGGAAAATAGTTGGGCAATTTCTTTAAAATCTAAATATACACTTACTATACAATTCAGCAACTGTACTGTCAGTCACTTATTACTTGAGAAATGAAAATTTATACCTACACAAAAACCTGTTCATGAATATTCATGGCAGTTATAATAGTCAAAAACTGGAAACAACCCACATGGCTATCAATAGGTGGATGGTTAAACAAGCTGTGGAACATATAAGCCAAGGAATACTACTTGGCAATAAAAAGGAATGAACTACGGTAACCACTTAAACGTCAAGGCCATTTGCGTGAAAAAGGTCAATCTCATACAGTCGCTTACTGTATGATTCCACTTACATAACATTCTTGAAATGACGAAATTGTAGAGGTGGAAAACAGATCAGTGGTTGACATGAGATAGGATGATAAAAGTAAAAACACAGGAAGTCAGAGATGATAAGTGCTATGGAAAACAAATAAAACAGACTTAGAAAATGAAGCAGAAGGCCCATTTTGGAAAGGGTTTATTCTATACAGGTGATCAGAAAGGCAGCTCTGAAGGAAGTCAGAGGGGGCCGGGTGGGCATCTGAGGAAGAGAGGGTAGAAGATAAGTCGGGAGCATGTTCAGTGTATCTGAATGACAGCAAGGGGGTCAGTGCAGCTGCATCAGGGACAGAATGATAATAACAGCTCTCTCTGAGCTGTCATACCAGGAACCAGAACTTCTAGACTTCATTTCTGCTATGTGGTGACTTCTGTGGTGGTTAAGAGCCCAGGACTTAAATTAGCAACATTTACTACCTGGGTGAGCTTGGGCAAGTTATATAGCTTGCCTCAGTTTCCTCATTTGTTTAATGCAGAATAATAATAACCACTTAATGGGACTCCTATAAAAAGTAAATATGTTTTTGAAATATAGCCTGGCACAGAAGTGTGTAGTATATATTACCTATTTTTATTATTCATTACATTCTAAAAATATTAGCATTTCTGGTTAGGGCCCTTACATCATTAAGAATTAGAAATAATATCACAGTTGTAAAAGGATAAATAAATTATACGAGGAGGGTCTCCCCCCAAAAAACACGGAATTATCTTCTGGAGGGTGGGCCCTTGTACAAGCTTCCCCCTCTAGGTGAGTGTTGTAGGAACCCATCTGTATCAATGCACCAGCTGGTGGTATTGTGAGAGGCTGTGTTCATCTTCAGTGGATTTTTTTTGAAGACTCACTGCATTTGCCCATTTCATGACGGGTGATTCACGTGCGCACCTGCCCACGCCAGGCTGAGTGATCAGCAGTTTTTGACCAAAACAGCATGACCCCCATGCCCCATACTCCCTATTCACCTGATCTCACCCAGAGAAATTTTTTTATTCCCCCAATGCCTGATAAAAAAAAAGTGCTCAAACGGAAATGTCTTGCTGATGTGGAAGAGGTGAAGCAGAAAATGGCAGAAGCACTGAAAGGCATCAAAATTGGCAAGTTCAAAAACTGTTTTGAGCAGTGGAAAAAACATCTTCATAGGTATATTGCATCAAATGGAGAGTACCTTGAAGGTGACTGAAGTTTAAACATGTAAGAATAAATATACAACTTTTTATAAATAAATTCTGTTTTCTTGGGTCCACCCCTCGTACAAATAAATATATAAGTAAAAAAGTAAGTGTATGCACATGTATGCACATTTTATGTGAAAAAAGAGAGAGACATGGTTTTATTCTGATGATTTAATTAATCATAATAACCATTTTCTACCCATGCTACACAACAAAATGTAATTGCTTTCATTAAATCAGGTGTTGAAAGGTCATTAGGACTACATTTCAAAATCCTGTTTTTAAAAAGATTCTTTAAAATGTTTTCTGACAAAGTATCCCGTGAGAATAAGATTTGGATGAGGGATGAATAGATGGGGATGAATGAACAAACACACAAGGTTCCCTATGGAATCATCTATGACCTAAGCATAAACCCAGCAAGGACCAGGAGGCTATGGAAACTGAATTTCTGGTTTTATTTCAGCATTATGCTGGGTCCTGAAAATTTGCTTTCTTTTTCAGTATTTTCAAGTATCTATCTTTTCTAGTGAGTGTAAAGTATACCAATGTTGAAGTAATTTGTAAAAAATTGTAAGTTTCCTTAAATTCTCATGACTTTGAAAATGTTCAGAACTTCAGCATAAATAATCATCCCCTCCCCAACTGTATTGCAGAATGAATCACGCAAACTCACAGCTGTGAGATTAAGTACAGAAAAGACAGATCTCCACTTCTGGCACAACTTCAAATGCCTCAGTGGAGACAGAAAAAGGTCAAACACAAAGTGTACACTGAAGCGTTGTAGCTCCCATGGACAGGGAAGAACTACCATTATGTTCTGTATGGTAAAATACTTAACACACAACATCTCTCATTCATTCTAAGAAGGACTGGCTTGCAGAAACGCAGGACGAGTGACTTTATGGGGCTGTTCCAGTCATCCCTCTACTGTACAGAAACCCAGCAATGAGCTGTACTTCCGAATGCTGACATTCTTGTAAGACTTGGTGCTGATCTCTGGGTCTCTAGTCCTGTTCTTTTACTCGACAACATTCCTGTTGCACTTGTCTAAAGAACAATTCCCCAAGCTTTGAGAATACATTCTCCTTGTGATAATAGATGGTATTCTAAATTCTGGACAGTGAAGGTTCCAGTGGATTCTAGTCTACAGTACATGTGTAAAGTTTTAAACTTATCTACTGACATGGAGGAAGTTACTCATGGGAGAATTGTCTTTGATACATAGCGCAGTCTGCCTGAACTGAGATAATTGCTTGAAATGGAAAAAAAAATGCATTAAAGTGCTTTTAAAGAGAGATTTAAAAAACAACGATTGAAGGTAAAAGTTATAACGGTAGAAAAAAATCTTATTTACGATAACGATGAAAAAGATAAAATACTTATAAATAAACTGAAAAAGAAAAATTTTAAACTTACATGAAAATACCATTCTAAAACACTCTTATAAAACAAAATTATAGACCTCAATAAATGGAAGGACATCTTTGGTTCTTGGTTAGAATGTCATAACATCATCAAAAGATATCTGTGTTAAGTCACTTTGTAAATTTTGTGAAATCCCAATAAAAATACCGATAGCCTTTTTTTTCTTGGAAATAAACAGACTTCACTAAATACTAAAGTTCAAATAAAAAAATAACCACACATGGTTATCTAAGGAAAACAATGTAAGAGCTATGAGAAAGGAATGGCCAAAAGAAATATTAAAACTTATCGCAAAGTCTTGGTAACTAAGACGGTGCAGTACTAGAGTACAAATAGACAGACCAATGAAAGAGACCAGCAAGTCCAGAAAGAGGCTTAATCCCAGATGGAAATTTGAATATGATACAGGTGCATCTCAAAATGTGGGGGCAAAGATGGATTTTTTAATATATGGTGTTGGAACAATGGATAGTCATTTTTAAAATGATAATTTCTATCTACTCCTCATGCTATCTATATGCATAAATGCCAAACTGATAGAGTATTTAAAAATAAAATTATACAATTAATATTTTAAATAAATTGAACTCTTCTATCATTCTTCTATAACCTGAAAATAAAAAAGTTTTTCTAACTATGACTCAAAATTCATATGCAATAGAAAAGTCTGATATATTTGACTATCTAAAAAAACTGCACTGCAAAAATACTATATACAAAGTTGAAAGACCATAAATTAGAAGAAAATATTTGCAAATATATGCAAGATAAAAGCCTAATGTCCCTAATTTATAAAGAATTTTTAAAAATTGATTTTAGAAAGTGACCAAAATATTATAGAAAGATTTTTCAAAAATCTCTGAATAAAAAATTGAATAAAAATTTCCCATAAAAATTAAAATAAAACATTAAAAAATGTTTAAACCACTCAAAAGAAAAAAGGGAAGTGAAAACAGATGCATAAACAATGACAAGGAACAGGAAACAAATAATAAAATGGTAGAATTAAATCCAAACACTTCAATAATTACAATAAATGTAAATGGTCTAAATAAACCGAACAAAAAGACTGAGATTATAAAATAGATTAAAAAAATAAAAGGAACACAGATGAATAGACAAATTAGAGTACAAAACGAAGAAAATAGTCAATATACTTGGGAGACTTGGAAGTATGCTAAGAAAAAACTGGAAAACATGATAAGATTAACCCAAAGAAGAAAAGATTGGAACAGGGAATATTTAAATTAAAAAAAAGAAGAAACATTGCGAACCCGTTCTTTACTCTAAGCCAGGTCTATGCTAGGATTTCCCACATACATGGAAACTGTGTAAGATCTGCTTTCATCTTGATTTCCAGAGGGTAGAATTCATGATTGTCAATCAGAGGTGGAGAGATGAACAATCACTGTAAGAAGCCAAAAAGAGAATAGACATGTACTCTCGTTGGCAGTATCTTTACTAAAGCTGGACAAATACTGAAGTTGGGGGATACTATGGAAGAAACTTAAGACAAAGAAAGGCAGCTACATTATTATTTTAATCTTTTATTACAGACACCTGGATGTGAGACTGACAGGTTCTTTCCACTCTGAACTTGCTAATTTACAGTTTTTCCTGGCAACAACTATTTATAGTTTGAGAATATAAAAATCCATAAAATTCTGTTCAGCAGTTTTATGCAGGCACTGATCTTCTGAAAAGTCTGACGATGGGATTCCTGTTCCAGAATAAAAAGGAAATGCTGTGGAAATTTTTAGTACCTCTTACAAAGGACATAATTTAGTTTAATCTGTCCAGCATTCATCTTCTATTTTTCTATATCTTCCACTCTGTCCATGAGCATTGGATGGGCTGATTTCCTCTCTGTCTCAAGGGTAAAGATGTGACCTTGGCCTGGCCAGTAAACGCACTGCATTCCAAGGCCACAGGAGTGGCTCAGAGATGGCTACATCCTCTAACCACAGCTGTTCAGAATAGATACCAAAACTCTTACTTGAGAAGTCAGTATAGAAATTCCTTTTGCTTTCGCTTGCATAGGGACCTGGAGGACGTATATTAGCCAGGATGGGCTGGATGATGTTATAGTACAGAGCCTAAACCTCAGCGATTTATTGCAACACAACTTCTCCCTCCCACTTCATGTCCATCATGGAGCAGCAGGGCAGCTCTGCCCATGGAAGTCGCTCAGAGGCCTAAGCTGAGGAGGCCTCATCTTGACCTGCTTCACTGACCGCTGTGGTAGAGAGAAGAGGGCATAGTCAATAGCGCACTGGCTCATAAAAGCTTTCCGTCCAGAGGTGGCACACGCCTCTTAGGTCCACATTTTACTGGTCAAAGCAAGTCATATTGCTGCACCTAACTTGAGGGACAGAGGAGCACAAAACTACTATGTACCCAGAAGAAGGAAAATGAAAAAATATTTGGTAAATAACTACTAATTATACAGAATATAACCCTGGTATTTGTAGGCTTGTGGAGAGGAACAAGGGTGGTGGTGGAGGAGGATGGAGGCCCAATAACACTGAGTCTCTGGACCAGCTGTGCCTGAAGCTGCATGGCTTTGGGCTGTTAGCTCCTGTGAAAGTACAAACCCCCTTTTTTGCTTAATTCAGTTGAGTTTTCTTCCATATCCAACAACTGAAAGAATCCTGAGCCACATACTCCTCAATAAACAACAGACGCAGGCAGTATTTTGGGGTTTTGAGGAAGATGGTAGAAGGGGGAAGGATGTTAACATATTCTTGAAACACCACCAGGTTTTAGGCAACCACAGAGCCTCTTGGAGCCACCACCTTGTTACAGACATCTTGGATTCTGTGTGAGATACAAGGTGATGGCGCTAGCAGAGAAAGAAAACCAAAAATGCATCGATTCTAACTGCACCTAGGCCAAATTTCTGCATCTTATCTCGACAAGCGCCGAAAAACAGACCAGGAAGGGGTGACTTTTATTTTTATTTTTTATTTTTTTTCTACAGGAGACTGGTACTCCGTGTAACTCAAAACCTACCCTGGAACTGAAACCGTGGAGCCATGACAGAATTCCAGGCCATGCTGACCCCCCTTGAGCCCATGTAGCCACCCTAAGGAGAGTTGAAGACAAGGGCACACTTCATTCACCTTGGCACCTTCTGTGATCGGTCTCACCGACCCCAGAGCAGCTTAGGGGAAGACACTGACTTCCGTAAGACTTACCAAGAACATCAGTCCGATAGAGGAGGGGCGTGGCCTTGTCCCCATAGGCGGCACCTTAGGATAAGCAAGCCTGGGCCCAAACTCTGACTCTGCTACTTCCCAACTGCGTGCCCTTGGGGGTTTCTTAACCTCTGAGCCTCAGGTTCCTCAGCTATATCGGGGAGGAAGAGGGGAGTAGCACCTACCTCAGCGGTAAGAGGTGGTTTTAATAAAAAGGTAACGCATTCTACAGAAGAACAAGCGCCTAACACGGCCTTCCTTGCTACTTCCTTCCCACCTCACCACCTGCTGTCTTCCTTCTTTATTGGCAGATGTAGACGGGAGCCTGCTGGTGTTCTGCGTACATCAGAGAAAGAGCTCTTGCCAAGCTTTGTGAAGTCTGGTAGTGTTCAAGAGCAAGTCTACCAACTTTGGTTTGTATTTCTGTTAAACCTCTTTAGACGCATTTCTTTGCACACACAAACACCACGGATAATTTTATATAAATGGAATCACAGCAAAGGGTTTCTTCAAACAGCAAGAAGACAGTAATCAGCTAGATGTATTTTTCCATCCAACAAGACTGATGGAGACTGTTAATAAGTAAAACATAAAGACAAAGTGGCTCTTTCATGGAAAAATCTTAGATTCTTTTTCTTGAAAAAACTTTCCAGAACGGGCACACTGGACTTTGGTTTCAGTAAGTTGCACCTATTTCACCAAACCACCCCACATTTTTTGACATAATACCTGGCTGTATGCTAGGTACTATGCAAGTATGAGGAGTGGGACGTAAATGTGAGTAAGGGGTAGTATTGCCACTAAAACACCAGCCCCTGCAGGGGAGGGGCTTCCTGCTCTTTGCCACTGGATTTCCAGAACCCACTCCTGCCTGGGACATACTAGTAAACAACTAGTAAACAACTGATGACTCATGAGATGAGCAGCCCGGGCAGCTCACAGTCCCCCAGGAGTTAAAACGAGTCACTTAGGGGACTGCGTTTCTCTAACCATGAGTGGTCGCTGATTAGATCAGAGGTTTGGTAATCTGTAAATCTGAAACGAGATATGATCACAAAGACAGAAGTACGTCAAATATTTCTCTCAGAAAAGAAGTGTTTCAAAATGCTTTGATAACAAGATCTTATAAATTGAATAAGTAGAATAAATAGGTTCTATTAGAGGAAGGCATGCTAAGAGTAACAGTGATAATGGTAACATACACGAGGCGCCATGCAAGGGGGGTACTTGGGATTCCGCTCCACAAGAATGAAGCTGACAGATAAGAAGGAGCCAAGGTCACGGGCCTGACTGGCAAGGATACTTTCAATTCCGACTCTCAAACCTCCCTCCCACACCACCCTCTGCGCCCTTTAACCACCACATTACATTTACTTCCTCTTATCCTCTGCAAGGCATTTGTCTTGTTTTTGTTTTGTTTTTTTTCTGATGAAAGGCTTTTGTTTCAATGGTATCCGTATCACATGGTGTTCAAAAGCCACATAGGGAATCAGCTGTAACTGAGAGATTCGCTTGCTCCTGGTGTGGGCCTAAAATGAATCTTTCAGTAACTGGAAAGAATAGGCCCAACACAAGCACTTACTTTATGCTGCCCCTCTGTCCAAAGGAAGGGGGTGGAGTAGAGGGAGACATGGTAATAAAGGCAGTTAAAAATTCCTGTGGTCTGATGGCTAAGGAAAAAAATAGCTCCTTCAGGTTACCATCCACTGTTGCCCTTCTGAGGACTGCCAGTGTCTGGGACAGGCATGTCTTACTGAGGAAGTGTGCTTTCATTTCAGAATTTTCCACCCTCCTGAAGAGTGCCGTAATCCCCTGTGGAAAACAGATAAGTTGAGGTGTTCCAACACCAGAGATGAAACCCAGAGCCCAGGGCCCACTCAGCAGTGACATCACACCACATTCCAGAGCGGGCCTTCCCTATGAGGAGTGCACGCAGGAACCAGTCTTGTGTCCTTCACGCACTGGGGTGAGAGTACTGAGTTTCACAGGGTAGTGATTACTATGGGAAGATAATGACCTCCTCTCACACAGCCTCATCTGCCTTTTGTAACCAGGAAAGCAATGGGTCCCTTGTATGTGTAACTGAAAGGTTCTCTTTTTATCAAATCAAACTGGATCATACATTAAGAAGGAAAAAACAGCCTGTGTTTTTACAGTCTGGTGAAAAAAAAGACTTTGGAATTCTCAAGTATTAAATGCATTTAGGACAAAACTAAATCACAAAAATGTTCTTAATGGCTACATTTTTTTTTTCATTTTTTAGTGGCTATATGCTTAAAATCTAAGACAGGTATTACTGCCCCTATCACTACCACCATGAAAGCAGCAGCTGTCATTCACTGAGCACTCACAATGTACCAGTTACTGTTCTAATAATGCTGTGATGCAGGCACTACTAGGATACCCACTTTTCAGGTAAGAAAATTAAGATACAGGAATGATACATTAACTTGCAGGGCCACACAATGAACAAGCATCAGAAATAGGATTCCAGCCCAGGCAATCTACGGGACCCTAGTCCTAAACCACTGCGATGGGCATTCATAACTTGATTTTGGCCTGGTGGGGCAGAGCCCAGGTTTTATTAACAAAATAAGGGTTCGTGATCAACACTAAAGGTCTCTGGGTAACAGAGAGCCAGAGGTGACAGAAGCATGGAATGTAGTCCCTGTTTCATAGCTCCACACTGGGAGAAATAGCTGGGATCAGGTTAGAGACTGTTAGACTCAACAGAGCCCAAGAGGACTTTTCACATTAAGTGAGAACAAAAATAATTTATTGAAGCTTTATAAGGTCACTGAAGTTTAATGTCTCCCAAAGGGCCTCGATATTAAGTGGTCAAGGTATCCCATCACAAAATAAAAATAAAGTCCTGTATTTTATGGAAATTAAAAAATTTCTACCTGTCATCCAAGCTCTGCATGTATTCAAAGAGTGCCATTAATATTCCCAAACTGCCCCATTATGTCTCTTCTTTCAGCCAAGCAAATGACCCCAAGTCCCCAAGCACCTGGGACTTCCAGTCACAGATTCAAGCAACTTGTAGATGTTTGCCAAGTGGCTACTACATGCCATAGCCTGTGCTTGATACAGTTCTGGACCTCTAAGGACATTCATAAATGTGCGGATCTCGAGTTCCTGTTTACAAAAAAAGTGAAGTAATGATAAGTGATCCATTTCCAAATGGATCAGAACTGATGCTTGTTCTGTTCTTTTTTTTAAAAAATGACAGTAAATATTTGGGCTCTTCTTTTTTCTTTTGTTTTGTTTTTTATCACTTTTAATTTTAAATTAAAGTTGACATACTGCATTATATTAGTTTCAGGTTGTTATATTCTTTCACTCCACCAGCAGGGCGGGGAAGGGAGAGCCTGGCAGCGACGGTAAGCAGAGGCCTCAGCTGCCTGCATCTGGGCCCCACGCAAGATGAGAGAACAGGGCACAGGCGAGGTGCTGGGGCTGGCTGGGGAGCGCGGCCCCTCCCGGGGGGCAGCCGCCACTCGGCTTCAATCACTTCTTTACATTTTTCTTGAAAAAACTTAGCTATTTATGGGAAGTCTCTCTGTTGCTCTGGTCTGGCTTTCAGCTGAACGTTCTCACAAACACTGAGTAGGCCAAACAAAACAGGGCCACAGAACAGCTAAGGCTTGCTGGGTACGAGCCCGTGATCCAGCGGGCCTCGGAGGAGTCGGAGGAGAGACGCAGCCTAACTTGGGAGAATGCTGTCATGGGCGATTCCATCGGATCCCTTCCACGTCCACAATGGAACCGACTCTGAATTGCTCGTAGAGCTGACCAAGTGCTATGCTGCGACCTGGTCGCCATCAGAATCGTGCCCTGCGAAAGCAAGGTATCGAGAGAAGCAGCAAGGCCTGTAATCTTGAGTCCCTCCATGGAAGGAAGTAACATGCCAGCCAGCCCTGCCTGCATATTGTTTCATATTACATAAACACAACTAATTGGTTATGACTGGTACAGTGATTAGAGATGCATTAGCAATTCGATTTTTTTTAAGGAGTCATTAATCAAGACTACTAATATAAGCAGCTACCAAGATTGCTCTCATTTTTCTTGTCTTCTCCTCCAAAATGTATGGTGGCTTTTAGTATTTCAGCTGCCATCATCACATCATATAATCAATTTACACCAGGTCCTCGCCAAATGGGATAACCTAAGGAATAACTTCCCAAGACTCAGTATACTTTGGTGCCAAATAAAAAAATCTAAAAGGAATAACATCCTGGACTCTGACTCGTAAAGTGTGAGACATGCTGACAAGCTCCAGCTCACTCACCGTGGAAGGGAAGAGAGTCCCCACACGAACCCTGTCCTGGCAAGAACTTCAGCCACTAAATGGAACAGCTGTGTCACAATAAACAATGAGAAATAAACAGAATAAATAGGTGGAGAGGAGTAGCTGGAAGCCGCTCAACCCAGAATTAGTATGCAACACGGTGCAGAGATGAACTCTGGCTTTGGCCTCAGAGGGGCCTCAGTTTGAATTCTAGCTCCTTTAGTTAACAGCTGGGTGATGGGCACTGACAGACACAGCCAGCAAGTTGCCAGCTGAATGTCTGTAAGAAGTGATGCCTGTTGATACCCAAGATGCCACCAACTGACCCATTCCAAGTGGTCAACTCATACTCTGTTCGAGGACTTGGGACCTTGTTTAAGTGTTCCAGAAGAGAGATATAGGGACTAGATACCTCAAGCAGGGTGATGCCTTGAGGAAAGTCCCCTTCCTATGCCTGATCAAGGGGTCTCCACATAGAACCCACTGTTCCAGTTCCATACAGATCCCCAGACCTGACCGCTCACTTTCTGATTAGTAGGTCTGGGATAGAACCTGTAAAGCTGTACGCTAAACAAATCTCCTACATGATCCTGATACAGCTGGCTTGCAGACTAATTCTTGGAAACCACTCTAGAGAAGAATCCAAATGGATGTTCACAGACACATCTGTGGTAACAACTGTCTAAAAACCTCCATCTTGCCTCCTGATGGACCAAGCTGAAGTGCTCAAAACTTAAGTACGTGGACTGTATTATTTTAATTCATTGAAAAATTATTTTCACTGAGTCACGCTCTGTCATATTAAATGTCATGCCCAGTCATATAATATTTTTTTGGATTTAATAATAGAAAATGTTCCTTCATATTGCCTGATACTTTTTGATATTTTATAAAATGTAAAATAGGCAAATGATTTCTCTTTTTTTAACATTTGCTTCTTAGAAGCTGAGAGGTGAACATCTAAACTGACCTTTATGATCTATATTTTTTGATGTTTATATGTTCTTGATTTCCTACTTACAATTTATTTGTATAGCAATGGTTTAAAATTCTTTGTGAAATAAATAAAATATATACTAAATTAAGTTAAATGTCAGTCATTTCAATTCGATATAAAATGTTAAGTTACTGAAGTATTAACAAAAACCTTTGGTAACTAGATTGTAGAGTAGGTGGGAAGTACAAAGAAACCCTATGTTTGAAATGGTTTTGAATAATTTTTTTAAATGCAGTGAAAAATAAAAATGAAATAAAATAAACTAAAAATAAAAATTTCCATCCTGAGGAGCAGGGGGCCAAAGGCTCTGTGGGCCCCAGTGGTGAGCTTATTGCTGAAGAACTTTGCAAGGTACGGCTTCATCTTGT
This sequence comes from Mormoops blainvillei, assembly GCA_004026545.1. Classification (NCBI taxonomy): domain Eukaryota; kingdom Metazoa; phylum Chordata; class Mammalia; order Chiroptera; family Mormoopidae; genus Mormoops; species Mormoops blainvillei. The sequence goes on along the minus strand of PVJD01002982.1, from coordinate 143,067 downwards.
TAGAGGGCCCAACATCCTACTGTGCCATTCAGACTATGAGTCCAGTGAGCTAGATCATTCCAAAAGATGGTTTTCATGCTATGTCTAGATATTTTTGGTGTGCCATAAATATATAATCCTATTAGTGCCAGTTGGTATGCTAGGACCATGGGACCAAGTATTTGAGAAAGAGAGAGGCTGAGTCTATCACTGCTGTTCTTGTCATACAGGCAAATGCTCTGGGGTCTGACACCCCAGCTTCACATGGTTGGACCAATGAAAGCTGAGGGTCAGGTGATACGCAAACATATAAGATTTTCCTTAGAGATAAGTATAAGAAAGTTCATCTCACTTATGTATATCTTAAATGTCCTTTTCTTATGAAGTTAAAAAAAATTTCAATTCCAAATATGAACATGTGAAAGAAAAATGAGTCGACTCCTAGATTTATTTTCTATGTGGCACTGGGGTAGAACATCTAGATTTACTGTCAAGATGATGATATGTTGTTTGTATTATTTGGCTTATTGGGAATAGAAGAAATAGCTTTCTGCAAAACAACGAATGGAGTTTTATGAAGCAAGAAGATTTTACAGACAATAGTAATCATTATCGCATTCATCTCTCACCATCTAAAAATCTCAGAACCAGTTCTAGATCCCCAAAGGGTGAGCCATCAGCCCAGCCTCCATTGAACTTGAACCAAGTCTAGGAATAGAGCAAAGTGAAGAGCATCATGAAAAAGTCAAAACCCAGGATTTCTTCCTTCCTTCCTTCCTTCCTTCCTTCCTTCCTTCCTTCCTTCCTTCCTACCTTCCTTCCTTCCTTCCTTCCTTCAGCACCACAATTTAAAAATGGCAGCCAGAAATGCAAAGATGAATAATATATGGTCGTTGCCCTGAGAAGCTTAATGTAATAGAAAAGGCAACAAACAACAGTGATAGCTATATACAGCTAAGTGCTACACAGGGCAACCCCATGAGATGGGTAGAATACGGGTATTATGTCCATCATTTTAAAGGTGGAATAGTGGGGGTAAAGAGAAATTAACTAACTTGTCCAAGATCACCAGGTAGGAAGAACATACATGTACAAATACCAAGCATATGAGGCAACACAAATACTATATAGGTGCCCTCGGATTGTCAAAAATCAGTACTGAGGTTTAGTTCAGGTTGAGGTGATTAAGGAGGGAATAAGAAAGGTAGTGACATTTGAGTTGCATCTTAGTGAACAGGTGAGATTTTTACAGGTAAGGATGGGGGACACGGGCTGTACTCTAGGTATAGGAAATAGTATTAAAATATAGCACAGTTGGAAAATATTACATTGTAGAGATAAAAATAAAATTGTATCTACATATAAATATATTTTTTGCTTAATTCCTTCACCTTCTTTCATGCAGCCCCCTAAAACTCCTTCCCTCTGACAGCTGTCAGTCTGTTTCATGTTTCTATGCCTCTGTTTCTATTTTGTTCACCAGTTTACTTTGTTCATGAGATTCCACAATAAGTGAGATCATATGGTTTTTAGTCTTTCTCTGACTGGCTTATTTCACTTAACATAATAATCTCCAGGTCCATCCAGGCTGTCACAAAAGGTAAGATTTCCTTCTTTTTTTACTGCTGAGCAATATTCCATTGTGTAAGTGTACCACACCTAGACACAGACAACAGTGTGGTGTTAGCCAGAAGGGAAGTGGGGGTAGTTGGAGAAGGGCAAAGGTGGGGAAAATGAGGATGGAAAAAGATTTTGCTTGGAGTGATGGGCGCACAATGCAGGGTGAAGATGATGTTTTATTGAGTTGTACACTTGAAACCCGTGTGGTTTTGTGAAACAATGTCACCCCAGTAAATTCAATTTAAATAAACAAACAAACAAATAAATAAATAAAATTATTTAAACCTTGGGGAGAAAAACAGAAGGGTTCTTAAACGTATTATTTACCAGGATTTAAAGCTTTTCTTGTTCGCATTTCCCTTCACTAGCATTTTGCAATATCCCATTCATTTTAGGCAACAGAATCTTCCTCTGGTAAAGCTGCAACACATTTGTCATATTTCAGGGTGTCAGACTACACACCGAAGCTGAGTCAGAACTTTCTAATTCCCTCATTCATTCAATAAATACATACAAAGATCCTTCCATGTGCCCCGAGCATGATGAGTGCTTGAGATACAATGGTGAACAAAATTCATAGAATTTATGGTCTGGGAGGGAAGGCAGACACTAATCAAAGCATCACAGAAACATATAATAAACCATTCACTTTAGACACACGATGAGGATGCAGGGCGCTGAGCTAGTATGGAGAGTCAGAGGGAGCTAAGTCCAGGACGTGTGGTCTGAACTGAGATCCAAAGAGGGTTACTGAGCTGAGCTGGGGAGTTAGCTGGAGAGAACTCCTTGTGCAAGGACCTCAAGTCTGGTGGGAGTATTAGGTGTTTAAGGAACCTAAAAGCCTATGGCTGGAACAAAGGATATGAGAGAATAAAAAGGCCTCCAGAGTGAGAAAGTGATCATAGAAAAATGACATTCCACACTTTTGTAAAGTCCAGTGCAGAGGGTGTGTCGTTCAGCCCAGACACAGAGGACACTGTGGGTGTAGTACACTACTTGGCAACTGTTTCTAGCCTCTCCCTTCCCTGGAGAGTAATGACCCAGATTTTTTTTTTCAGCCTGATCATGTCCTTTTTTGTTATTCTCCTATTTTTAAGCAAAACACTGATTTTTTTTTCCACTGCCCAAATGCAAAACAAGAGCCATGTCGTTAAAAAAAAAAATCACAAAACCATACATGTATATATGTTCCCAGAACTTTTTTCCCTGATTTTTCACATATTGAATCTGAATTTAAGATAAATGTAGGTATAAATTGGCTCAAGAAAGAACTATAAAGATAATAACAATAAGGAAGTAATTAGGAATTTGATATTTGGGGTTTTATTTGCACACACCCTACCAAAAAGTTCCAACAAATACACCCTGGTGGTTTTTGTTCTATTCTAAACTCCAAGTAGAGATGTCCTGATATATCATAGCTTCAACACTTCATTCTAATGTCTGGAAGTGCTGCTGCTCTGAAAGGCCATAATCACTCTAAAATCAAATGTCATTAAATATCCATTTCTAAAATAAAAGGCTGAAATCATCTCAGATGATGTCATTTTGCCTGCACTTCTGCGTTCTCAAGGAGAACAACTTGAAATAATCAAGAATGTGCCGCGCAAACTCCCAACGTGACGGTTTTCTCACAAAGGTGTGAGACTAGAGGGTGGATGGGCGAAGGGAGATGGTAAGCAAGAGACCGAAATTTAAAAATAATAGTAAAGACACAATTACAGAAGAAATTGGTGCTGAGCAATCTGCTTCTAGGAACAAATGTTAAAGTGTTCTAAGTTTTTTTTTAATAGATGAAAACATGTACTCGCTTCTTGTACATCAAAGAGATGACCAAAATACTGCAAACTATATCAAATGTTATTGTTTACTTGGTGCATCATGCCTATACTTTGATAGAAAGGGTGTGTATACTCCCAGTTAGGAAGTGTCCAATCACATTTTAACTAGGAAAAGAATCTTTCTTGGACAAAGATTGAATTCTTTGCAAGGTGGTGATTTGTACAGAATAGAAACTCCAAATCTGACATCACTGTATGAAAAAAACAACAACCCCAGATCAGGTTTAACTGTTTTTCTTAACCACCACAACAAAAATAAGGAAATAAAGAGTCCAATTATTTTAGAGTAAAGTTTGGACAAAACCATAGCTTCTAAAATTAAAACCCTAACCATTTTGCATGCTGGAAAATGTAAATTGTTAATGAACACTCCACCATATCAGTTTCCTGTTCCAGATGGTTCTCTGTGAGGATGGCAACAACTCAAGAGCCTGACGAAGAGGTGCAGGCATATGTCTTGTGTTTAAAATGAAAGGAAAAACAAAAAAAGAAGGGGATTTCATTTTCTAAGCACTTCAGTGAAAATTACAATTCCATTTGGGACCAATTCAGTGCAGGTGCTAAGGACAGAATAAACAGGCAACACATTGAGGCAGAAACTGTCAGGCTTCTATGGGAATTACATTCATGGTTACATTTAAAACTAAATTTTAAAATACACACCAATATCACTGTTATTGTACACACATGTTCTCCTTTTCATTTTTTAAATGTTAATCTTCTATTCTCATATAATAAATAATACCAGTCAAAACCTTGAGCCCTTCGTGTCTCTTTTTAATTTTCTTCTGCTGGAATTTCAGGTAGAACTGCTTATACTTTAATGTTTTCCCTCCCATCCAAGGTCCTAATGATCTTCCCTTATATTTTGATTTTACTTGTGAGGATAATATCGCCTAGAACTTGGAACATGGATTTAGCACTAACATTCTCAACTTCCTTTCCAGTATTCGTTCTGAAAGCCTTATGTTGACAATAAACCCGTGCCTTCTTTATTCAGGGCGTGATGACATTAATAGATAAACTGCAAAACACAGCTGAAACAAAATTCCACCTGAAGCCTTCACATGGGAAGTGTATCTGGGAACTGAGTTTCTACTTATCAGTAGATCATCCAATACACATCAAAATAACAACAGTCGCTTTCCCTGGGTGGCTGGTTTGCAGGTAATTATTTATTTCTTTTTTCTGTGTTTGTTAAAGAGCAAAAGACCTTTCAAGCAACCTATAATAAACAGGTAAGATTTCCATAATCTGGGAAAAAAATCTGACTATGAATATTTTAAGAAACATATAAACATGACTAGAGATTTAAAATTCATCCAAATGACAATCTCGGCCTTTCTAAAGCTTATATTCAAAAAATTATATATAATTAAACAGCTATGGATGACAGGCACAATTATTGCTCCTTGAGCGTTGTGAGGCATTCACATAGTGAAAGCAGCTTTAGTTCTAAGAATTACTTTAATTGACAGTTGCTCTGATGCTCTGATGCTGTTTTCTAAGACACTTGTGAAAATTCCAGACAATTATTCTTAGGCCTACAAATACCTACTCTTGAAGTACTTATTCAGGCATCAATGACATCTTCATCTGTTTACAGGTAAAATACTAAACTCAAGAAAGAACAGACAAAATGCGTTTTTTTAATGTAAAGATATAAAACGGGTTGGTTGGTGAGTGGTCTCATGGTGGACATATCTTGCCTTTGTATGTCAGTATTCCTTCCTCCGTGGAGTCACTCCAACCCCTGTTCTAAGCGGCAAGAATGGGCCGTCAATCACCGCCCACTGCCCGCTGCTCCAAACCCCTGCCCCTGCCTGCCTCCCACCTGCCGCCACACAACACAGGTAGGGGCTCATGAGCCATCTTAAAAAAAATTAATTGGTTTATATATTTTAAATTTTATTAAATTTTGGGGGTGACATTGGTTAATAAAATATATGTTTCAAGTGTACAATTCTATAACATATCATCTGTATATTTGCAAAACGGGGGTCAAATATATGGTCACAAAAGGAGACTTGACTTTGGGTGGCAAACATTCGTGACTCATCTTGGTCAAAGGGAACCCCTTTGTCTTGGCAACAGTGACTGAAAGTCAGCTTCATCTCCTAGGACTGATGTACAACCCCTCGAAGAAAAGAGCTATTCTGCTTTCCTGGGCTGCCATTCTGGAACGACATGAGTAAGGAATGGCTGGGAAAGGTGAGGGGTCACACAGAGGCAGTTGTGATAGGAAAGGATGAGGTGATACCCAGGAGGAAGAAAAGCTCAGAATTTGCAGAGTCCTTATCACACTGTTGGAGCCTCTGACCCGACCCCCTAACCAGACCTGTGTCTCTGGACCTCCCATGTGAGCAAATATGAAAGACAAACACCAACATGAAAAGCATATTAGCAAAATATATGGCTAAGTATTAATAACCTCGTAATCCAAGTGCTCTGATTTTAAACTGTTAAGAATAAAATACATTAAAAAAGGAAAAGACCCTAAGTGGCATATATCTGTTTTTCATAGGTACTCAATAAAATAAAATTCATATGTGACCTCTACATTGTTCTTTACATTTCCAAGTTTTCTACAATGAGAAGGTATGGCTGTCATAGTGGAGGTTAGGGTAAAGGCGGTAACGTATAAAATTAAATTTAAGAATGTTAGCCTGGCTTCCATCAGAAGGTAGGAAGGGTGAGTGGGTAGAAGTGGAGTAAAGGGTGTTGCGAGAAGTCCATGGGCCAGTGTGTACCTGAGGAGAAGAAAGCATCTTTGGAGAAACGTAAACAGCATCAGCAAAAAATAAATAAATAAAGATGGGCTACAGAAAGTGCTCAGGTGCTACGGAGGGTGACGTTGAGCCGATGGAGATGGCTTCCCTCCTGAGGGGACAGTGGCATCCAGCAAAGAAAGAGGGGCATTGAGGCAGAGCTGATTTAAACGTAGGGAAAGGAGTATACAGATTCAGTTAACAATAAAAGCATATGAAACTAGAACCATGGAATGGAAGAGAAAAAAAGAGACCTTAGATTCACCTAAAGAGACTCTTACTTTATGATAAGGATCCTGAATCCGAAGCAAGCTAAGTGACTTAAGGTTACGCATCCAGAGACGTACTTAGGAGGAGAAACAAGGCCCCTTCTCCACTTTTCAACCAGATCACCCCACCTCTCCTACCTGGTCTATATCTGTGTGTTCAAGAAAACTACCCTGTATTCTATGCATTCCATTTCTTCTCTTTCATGATAGAGACATTTATACTACATCTAATATACAGTTAAGAATCAGCAATAATTAATCCCTGTCACATATGCAATTATGATTATTGGTATTGTGTGCAGACACAAAATTTAGTGATGTATGTATGTATGTGAAACAGTATGTCTCACCTACATGTGCATATACAAACATCAGTGCAAAAACATCCATTCCAATGTCTTAGTTAAGAATGATCGTTCTTGTAATATGGCATGGAAAAATCAAGTACTTGAGAAAGTAATTTGTAGCAATCCCTTAATATGTTAGCAAAATGACTTAACTAGTTAGCCACCGTAACAGGCAGCTCTAAATATCTTCCTTCGTAGCTTGTGATATATTTTAAATATGAACTAAATATTTTAAACTTCACTTGATACAGCTGTTCTGTAATATGTGCTGTGGTTAACTATTTTAATATGTTGGACAGTAAAACTAAATGTAACAGTTGCAACATTTCTCATGGGAGTGATTTAGGGCAGACATATGTTCTTCATCAGAGTTTCCAGCAGAAATCTTAGAAATCTAGAGGAAAAATAGACCCTATTATACCAAACAGTGTTGCAAACTGTAATGGAAAACAAAAGTCTGTTTTTTGTTTTGTTTTGTTTTGGCAGCCCTGAGACAAGAAACCAGAGATGCGAAATGAAGGTGTATTCCTAACAAAAATTCTAATACTAGAATGCCACACTAACTGAGAATCCATAAATTAGAATCAAGAGAGAAAGCAGAATCCCCTTTGAAATGAATTTTTCCCTGCATCTTGAAGTTCTCCTGTAGCCGAGTGGGTGGACTCTACAGCCATGATTTTGTATGCTGTCACTTAACGGTAATGAGCTGAAGTTTTCATTCAAGTGTGGGTGACATGAAGACTGGTGGTGAACTTTCAGGATCACTCTTCCAGTTACCACACCACCATCTTTGTCATTGCCAAGCCAATAGGAATGCTCAAGGTCTAGAGAGCAACTTCTCAAGGGAAAGATCTGTGAAATCTTGAAAACTGTTTTTCAATCAGAACAGTGCCCTTAGGAGCAAAAATCTGCAAAAATGCATCTTCCGAATGTGATGAATTACTGAGGCAAAGCTGTGAGATGAGGAAAGAACACAGAGGTGATAGAGTAAAGGAAGCACACAGGGAGAAATTCATGTTAGCTCCTCATCGTTCACAATTCTCTGTTTGGAAGTACTTCATATTTTACAAAGAAAACTTTCTTCAAGGCTAGGGAAAGTACTTGGCCAACTATGAAAAATGCTTTGTTTAAAAGACACACCACTACTAACATAATAAACAAAATGTCTATGCCTTGTGCTAATGGAGATGCAAGTTTTTATAATAAAGTGGCAGCCACGAACCACAATAATAATTTTTTATGGTCTATGAGTACCTGAACTTTTCTAAAGAGAAAAACTGTCATAAATAAATCATTGCAATAGATTTTTACTCTTGGCTGTAGGACGTGGCTTTGTTTTACTATGAATAAGGGCACATACATGTTTTCCATTGCAAGGCAGACCTTAAAATATCGTGAGTTGCCTTGCACAACCTACTGAAGGACAGATCCTCAACTCCTTTCTCATTTGGAGTTGATAAAGAGACTTTCCTCTGTTAGCTACCCATGAGAGAACTCGAGTGAACTCCGGGGTCGGGGGAGCTCCCGAGACTACGCTTCCCTTCCCAGGGTCCTTAGCTACGGTGCTTTCCAAACTGGACCCCACCTTCCTCATTCGTTCTGTGTAGTTGATGTCACACAGGGCAGTGGACCAGTGAGAAGGAATAGGGAAGGAAAACAGGAAACAAAACCCTCGAACTTTTAAAAAACTGAATATAATGTTTTAAAAATTATGATCCATCATGAAGACAATTTATATATTTTATCCAAATTAACAGGCTGAATTCTGCCCTTCAGTAACACCCCTTTCTCACCCAGTGTTTTAGAAAATGACCTAAATTCTTAAAGTTGGCTAATTTTTGAGTGAAAAAAATTCGGATTCCTAATTTCTTGAGAGATTGGCAATATCAGATTATGCTCTCCTCCTAACAATTAGAAGATCCCCAGCTGGACACAGTTCCTACCACTCCCCATTCCCTATAAGCCATGGGTTATAATAGGAGTCTCAAATTCAAATGCTTACAAGGACCAGCAAGTGATATAAATAAGTAAAGCAGGTTAGGGTTTAGAAAAACAGCAGTGAAAATACAACGATAATTAGCAAAGGATGTTCAGTCTTAATGAAGGAGCTATGTAATTATGCTTTTGGTATCTGTCAATTGAAAGGTACAAAGGAAAAATTCTATAACTTCTGTAATACCTTGAAAATAAATTTAAATATTATAAATCACAATGAATCACAAATATTTGCCTATTTATATGTGACAAGTAATACTTAGTTTATGGATGATGTATAAAGCACCCATGGAGCTAATAACATTTTGCTTTAAGTCCTGTGTTTTCCCAAGGATCCACAAGCCGAAGTGTGGGAATCACTGACCCACTAGAAAGAATTTTGGGCTGAGAATCAGCAGACACAGTCTCAGGTCCCATCCTTGCATTGAACAGGCTGTCGGTTGGTGCGAGTCAGTCAACCTTTGGGGGCCTTGATTTTCTCACATGCAAAATGAAGAGGCTGGATAATTTTTGAGAACTTTTTGCCCCATAAAACATAATAATATGAGCCCATGAGTCCTTATACCTATATCACAACCCCAGGCAATGACAGGGTCTCCCAAGAATGTGCCTGGCTTTTACCTAAAGACAGAAAATTTATTAGGGAGGAAACTGCCACGGAAAAAACATGAACACAGTGAAAACTGCGACTTTACTATTTCCAAATTTAGATATAATTTTATTTCTCTCCCAAACCATGTCTGAAATACTAGCAGTATATTTCTGAATAAATTATCTTGAAAAGAACTTATTATAACATTAGAGAAATAGTTTATTTGAGCTTAGATTTAGGGTATATTTTTTAGGCACTGGAGTTTATGGGCCCAAACTTATATATTCTTTTCATATCAAAAGAGATACTGTATATGAAAGTACTTTGAACACTTCAGTATTATCTAGGATTGTCATATATTATTTCTTGTCCATATAGGATTAATTTGGTCAGACCCAATTCAGTAACTTCAAGTTCTTTGTTAATAGATGTCATTTAATACCAAGTCATCATAGCATTCAAATTCACACACTTTGGATGCGTAATTATATTTTGTATAATGTTATGTTGTTTTGTAGTGTTTTCTGTGTTTGTCTTATCTCTAAAACGACTGCGAGCTCGTTGAGAAGGGATACTGTCTGATGATAATAATGGTGATGACAACAATAAAATAACAATAATGATGAAAATAACGATGACACAGATAACATACAGATGACACATTATGCACCAGGATCTGCACCAAGCACTTCAAATACTTTATCTCATGAATTTGGCACTGTTACTATCTCTACTTTATTTGTGAGGAAACTGAAAATCAGTAAAGTTAAATGACTTACTCAAGGTCACACAACTACTGAGAACGAGGCCCACACCCACCTGACTCCAAATCCTGTGTGCAGAGACTTTCCTTCTATTACCACCAGGCCCAGTGGCCTAGCCTTAGAATAATGCCAGGTATACAGACAAGTTCAATAAATATTGATAAGTGGAAACTATTTGTAATACATCTCGTGATACTTGCACGCAATACCATGTCATTTCAATACATATTTTTAAAGGACATTTCAATATTATAACTGTAAAATTAAAGCACCCTGGGCATCGCTCTGCTTCACAGTATATTATCTTGCCTTAGAATTTCCTCTGTCCGGGAAGCCTATAATGATAATTGTAGCAAATGCAAGTTTCTTACCTAATGTTCATTCTCACCTTCTTTCTTCTAACAGATTCCTAACTTTGTTCATGACAAATATATGCTCAGTTAATAATACCCGCCAGATTCTCCTGTAGTCAGACGTGGTCAAGAAACCCAGTTCTAACCAATGAAACAAGTCTCCTTGGCCGGACTTACAGAAAGACTATTGTTTTCCTAATGTAAAAAAAGGGCAGGCTGTGTTACTATATGCCTTTTACTTTCATCCTTCCTCACCTCTTGACTGACGCATGGACACAATGTGACATCAAGGAGTGCCCACCTTAGGATCATGATGACAAAACCACACCCTCAGGAAGAAATAAAAGGAGGGAGGGAGGGAGAAGCTAGAAGGAGTTCTGCTGCTGGTCTCTGAACTTCCAGGTGAGAAAAATAAATCCTTGTTTGTTAAGCTAATTTGGTAAATTTTCCATTATATATATCCAGGTATAATCCTAATGCAATGATACAGTAATTGGTAATCCCAAATTGTCAACAGGAAGTAAAATAAGAGTCTTTAACAAATGTAAATTACAGTTTCTATGGCATTATCATGCCTTTATGTTGAACCACATAATTTAGATACTGTAAATCATTCATTCCGTAGCCTTACAATAAACCTAACTAAACAGATCTAACCCCTATTCACCTTTTCTTTAAAGATAGTATAATTTTATTTTTCTGCATGTATCTATCCAATTTTCCCAACACCATGTATTGAATAAACTATCTTTAGTCTATTGTATGTGCTTGCTTCCTCTGTGGAATATTATTTGACTGTAAAGATGTGGGTTTATTTCTGGGCTCCCTATTCTGTTCCATTGATCTGTGTGTCTGTTTTTATGCCAGTACCAGGCTGTTCTGATTACTAGATCACCGTCTTATACCACACACAAGAATAAATTCCAAATGATCAAAGACTTAAATGTTAGACCCCAAAACCATAAAAACCCTTCAGGAAAAAATAGGCAGTAAAATCGTGGCTATCATAGCAACTTTTTATCAGCTATATCTCCCCAGTCAAGGGGAAAAAAAAGAAAAAAATAAACAGATGGGACTACAACAAACTAAAAAGTTTTTGCACAGCAAAGGAAATCATCAGCAAAATAAAAAGACAACCCACAGAATGGAAGAACATATTCGCTGATACATCTGATAAGGGATTAATATCCAAAATTTATAAAGTACTTACAAAATTCAACACACACACACACACACACACACACACACACATACACACACACACAAAACCAACCCAATTAAAAAAATGGGCAAAGGATCTGAATAGACACTTCTCCAAGGAGAACATACTGATGGCCAGTAGACATATGAAAATATGCTCAACGTCACTAATCATCAGAGAAATGCAAATTAAGACCACAATGAGATACCATCTCACACCTGCCGGAATGGCTATCATCAATAAATCAACAAACAACAAACATCTTGCTGGTGAAGATGTGGAGAAAGGGAAACCCTTTTGCACTGTTGGTGAGAATGCAGATTTAGTGCAGCCACTGTGGAAAGCAGTAAGTAAGGAGATACTTCAAAAAAAATTTAAAATGGTCCTGGTTGGTGTGGCTCAGTGGATTCAGTGCTGGTCGGCAAATCAAAGATTCACAAGTTCGATTCCCAGTCAGCGCACATGCCTGGGTTGCTAGCCAGGTTCCCAGTAGGAGGTGTGTGAGAGGCAACCACACATTGATGTTTCTCTCCCACTCTTTCTCTGTCCCTTCCCCTCTCTAAAAATAAATAAATAAAATTTTAAAAACTGTTAACAATGGATCTGCCTTTTGACCTAGCAATCCCACTTCTGGGAATATATCCAAAGGAACCCAAAACACTAATTCGAAAGAACATAAGCATCCCTATGTTCATTGTAGCGTTATTTACAATCACCAAAATATGGGAAAAGCCCAAGTGTCTATCCGTAGATGGGTGGATAAAATAACTATGGGACATTTACACAATGGAATACTGCTTGGCTGTAAAAAAGAAGAAAATTTTACGCTTTGAGACAGGATGGATGGACCTGGAGAACATTATGCTCAGTGAAAAAGCCAGTCGGAGAAAGACAAATACCATATGATTTCACTCATATGTGGAATCTAATGAACAAACTGAACTAACAAGGAAAATGGGGACAGACTCATAGATGGGGAGCAGGATGACGGGAAGAGTAGGCATAGTTTAGGGGTTAGAGAGATTGAGCAAAATGGAAAAAGGACTCATGGACATGGACAATAGTGTGGTGATTACTGGGGAGAGGGGGTATAAGGGGACTAAATGATAATGGAAAAATTACAATAAAGATTAAATTTAAAAATAGTATCAAAATTCAGGAAATAATCAATGAGTAATATAAAAATTGCTTATCGAAAGGAAAATTTTCCAACATAGTTTTAGGTGTTAAAAACCATACATAAGCTTTGTTTTTCTTTGTCTTCTGATTCCACAGCCTTCCGACTAACCAGTCTTAGCACACTGATCTGTTCCGAATAGGCTCCAGGCGCGCCAAGCTGCTGCTTCACTTCGGTTCACGGATCAACTGGGCAGGACCTGGAGTGGCCAGAGCCCCCAGGGCTGGCTGCCTCTGGCCACAGGAGTCCTGTCCATTTACCTCAGTATGCTATGCAAACGTTCTCACTGTCTACGTGCACTGCAATGTGAATAAGGGTGGGAAGTACTACCCTACATGACAGCTAGATGCTATCAAAATAATAACATCAGTGGGGAAAAAATGACCTATTTACAGTACTACATGGCCCAAAAATTAGCTCACACACATAACATTGCTTTATTCTTGGCAAAATCATGAGTGGTCTACAGGGCACCTGTGTTTATTATCAAAGATGGGTGATTTGTCCACCAATACACACTGCTGGGAAACGGCAGAGCCAGGGCTTTTGAATCAAGGCTTTCTGTCTCTGAGCCCTATGCTGTTCCTGCAGGATAATATTCCAAGTCTGTACAGATCTTTAAAATTAGCATTTTGATTTCATTCTCTGAAGAGAGTTCAGATGGCTTTCCTTTGTTTTCTCTTGTGACTGCCATGCAAATACTTACGTATATGGAAAACGATACTCTCTTTGAACTTAGCAAGACTGAGAAAGAACAACATTAAATGACATATTTAGGCCATACCAATTTTCTTTCTTCAGTTCCCATCGCTGACATGCGGAGAGCCAACCCTTGGATGAGTGGAAAAGACAGCTTTTGCCTACCAATCTCCCAAAAAGTATTTATTAAAAACAAGATAGTATGCTGCCACTGACTATGCTGAAGTTCTGCTTTGCTTTGCCAATTATAATTTCTCATTGCCCATTCTATAAAAGGAAAGAATAAGAATAAAAGAAATTGTCAAAATTAAATTGCATATTCAACATATAAAAGGAAATATGAATTTTACACACAGGGCAATTACTGTCAAGAGATATTATTGAAAGAAAAAGATTTAAGTTTGCTAGTCTTGTTTTAGAAAAACTTGACAACCAATAGATTTCAATGACAGAAATGATATTTTAATTCCTTCATAGCAATGGAGAAATAAAGAGGATACATGCACAAAAATAGGAAGGTATAAGGAAACATCTATTAAGTAGCTATTATAAAAAGATTAAAAAGCACAAGCAGTATCTAAAACATTAACCAAATATTAATTCACTGTTCAGCAAATAAGAACACGGTGGAAAGGTTGAGCATGCATGGCTTAAAACAGTAAGTGTAGTTCGGGCTGGCTGGTGTGCTTTGACTAGTTGGAGCTTAATCCCGTAAACTAAAATGTTGTGAGTTCAATTCCTAGTCAGAGCACATGCCTAGGCTGCAGGTTCAGTCCCTGGTAGGGCACATACGAGAGGCAACTGATCAATGTTTCTCTCCCACATCGATGTTTCTCTCCCTCTTCCCTCCTATCTCCTCCCTCTGAAATCGACAAGCATGTCCTTGGGTGAGGATAAAAAAATATAAGTGTAAGCAAGCATAAGTTAGAGGATATAATATATAATAAATGCAGTGGTAATGGCTGTGAGCTTGTGGCAGGTTTAGAATTTTGCATTTAAAAACATGGGCTCTATATCTGGAATGCCAAAGTTCAAATTCTGGCTCTATCACTAATCAGTTGGGTGATAACACGCTTAAGTTTTTAGTGCAGAAATAATGTTGCTTTCTTGATCCACTTGACAGTTAATGTTAGTAAAATTATAGCATTTTATAAAAAGTAGAATTCTTATATTCATTAATTGCTTGTTTTCAATAATACTTTTTAAACAAATTTCATCAACCACATCACAAGGAATAAAATAAACTCTGCCACCCAAGAACAAGTAAGCCAAGACCATAAACTGGAATCACATAAGCACAGCAGCATGGGTAAGTTCACAGTAAAAAGCCAGGCGAACCAAGTTCCATGATAAACACCTTCGAAATCAATTTGATTCTTCCAGCACATACTGGGGTATCCCATCCTATTCTACAAGATTGAGTCATGACATCCCTAACACTATCCTATTACTTTTTACAATAGGATGTAAATTAAACATTCTCCTCAGCAGCTAACTGCAAACATAAACCCTACTTCTCAGGACAATTGACCTTACGATATACTTCATAAGGGTATGTCTAACTGGCCAAGTCAAAGTCTATCTTCAGAAATAAAGTCCTTCGGGTGTGCACAGAGGTTTATCGATGCATGTGTGTTCCACTGGTAAGTTCACTTTAAGTCAAATTTATGTAGCATATCTTATCCTTCTTGTTTAAACTGAAATATATACTCAATATTACAAAATAAGATGTCTTTAAAAATTCCAAATATACTAAAATTTCCACAAATTCTTACTTTTTAGTCTTCAACTGCTAAACTTACAAATTTTCCTATTATAAATATGAATGTACAGAAGTGTTTTAAAATGTGAAACTGCGGTTAAAAGCAAGAAAATGCAATATCCTGAGCAATCCTAAATAGGGAAACTAATAAAGAATGAAATGCTGGGTCAATAAACACCTTGAGCAAATATTAAATGAATACTCTTAGAGCATGACCTCAATTCCCAAAATAATATAGTCACATACTAACGTTACAGAAAAGCCATCCAAATAACCTCAGCTAAAACACACCATCTTTGTTGTCTGTTTCTGAAATTACGCATTTCAAGGATAACTTTCAATTAAATTCTTCTAGAATTCAATTTTATTTTGAATCAGATCACTGTTCTTAGCACCGCATAAACCATATTAAAGCTTCAATATTCATTTATGGCCAAACACATGTAATCACCTATAGCACTGTACCTAATGAGAAAGGTACAAACCCCACAAGCTTTCCTTAAGCAGATTTTAAGCTGGCAGGCAGGTTCTATGCTAAGCAAGAAAATGCCTCATTTCTGTAGAAACTTCCTTCAGTTTCCAACTCATCGGGATTTCATTTTCCACAACCAAACATAGGAAAGGTCAGCAGTGGGTAGAAAGGAAAACACATGCACGGGGCGCTTAGGCCGACAGCGACACAGCCTGCTTCTGAGCAACCTGGGTACGAGCCCCCCGCCCCCCAGGGGGCACAGCAGGGGGCGGGAGGAGAAGTTGGAAGCTATACAACCTACCCCAACTGAGCCGTCCTGAATGGAGGGGTCCACACATGCTTACGTACACACACGTTCATTACTGAATGGAAGCTGGGTATGTTTCTAAAGTTTTTAAGTTTTATGTGTGTTTTAATAGTAACATGTCATTCTCAAACAGACCCCAGCTCAGTCTATACTAATAGAAATAAGCTTCACAGAGGATATAAATAAAAATATTGAATTTGATACAGAATAAAACACATGAATGTCTCTAATGAGTTATATCACAGGTCCTACTAAAAGTGAAAAGTTAGATTTCATGATATTTAATTATATTTTTCTCCCAAATTAAACAGCCCGCTTTACTGGGATGTTTGGGTATTGTTTTGGACACCACCAGCTAATTCAACTGGACTATGACATGTCAACATTGGAAATTATTCTGGAAAAAGGCAACTTTTTAATCCTATATCATTGTGTAATATCTTAAGAAGACTTTTTTTTAAAGTTTGAAATGACAATATCAAAGAGAATATGTCAACCAAAACCCTTTGAATAGGATGCACTGCATTTTATTTTCCTTTAAGATATTATGCCCTATGAATATTTTGCTATTTTAACAAGGCTTTGGCTCTAAGGAATATGAATGCTGACAAGGAACTAGAAGGTCACCAAATGGAAAAAAAAAATTCTGCAATGAAAAACCTCTGATCTGAAAGGCTAGCTAGCATTCATCAGGCCTAGGAAATTCCAAATCATTCCAATGAAGGTGGTTATGTCCTCTTACTGCAATGGCTTTTATTTTTAAACCTGTTTTCTGTAATTGTGACATTTATGTCCTACATCTTTACTCACCTGTGATTTTTTGCAGCAAAGGTGACAACTTAGACTCCTCACAGAAGACCTGAGCCAATGCTTTCTTCACTTTTTCTTCAGTCTCAGCCAGGTCTTTGTCCTCTGTGAACTCTCCAGTGATAGAATAAACATATATCAGGAGGATCAACAGTTCTTCGGGGCTGTAGTCATCGCTGGTCCTCTTATTCAAAGGCTTAATCAGGGGCAGCAGCTGATTTAACACAACAGATATTGTCGACTCCCCGATGCTCTGAAATAGAAGGTGATAATGTGACAATACGTCAACCTTGTACAAAGATGTAATTCCTGCACTATGTCAGTCCAAAGATGGCAGGAAAACAAGTGTGTGATGTTCACTGCCTAGATTGTTTCTTATTTATTTCTTGTCCTGGGGAGAATACTGCAAGAAATTTGGCATTAGAGTTGTTGTTTTGAAAGAGCTAGTTTATAATAGATCTAATTTATAAAACTAAAAAAACTATAAAAGATCTAGTTTATAAAACAGCTAGTCAAGTTGTAGACTCTTTCATATTACCTTACGTTTGGTTAAACAGAGTCCATCAGTTTTAAAAATAAAAATACAAGTACTTCAGACACTAGAAATTTAAAATAAAAACAATATATTTGTAAAGTAAATGATTAAAAATAAAACACATTAGCATCTATATATCTGAATTAATGCTGACACGTCTTCAGATGAATGACCTCAGATTTTGTAGCATATTCTTTTTATTATTCTCTATCTTAGTAAATATCACTCCAAATAGGTCCCTTTTTAAAAAATAACAATGTGAAGTCATTTTCTACTAAATCTAGTGAGTAGAATACTGGATCAAAATGAGTAGTGTCACTTGGCATTCAAGGTATCTTTGGGTCAGTATGAAGGCAATTCACTTTAACACTTTGAAAAACAATTTTTTGGCTTTTAGTTCTTCCACCAATTCCTTGAGAGATATTTAGCAGAGAATTTCAAAATTCCTTATTATATATATTTCCATGTGAAAATAGCACTACATTACTGGAGGAACTGCATAACTTCCAAAGTACTATGCACAAAATCTGAGATTATTGGTGCACAGATAAATCCCAATTTTAAATAGTGCGATTTAATTTCACCTATAATATAAAAAACTCTATAAAATAAAACCCAATTATTTGTATTTATATTAAAACCTGGGGCCAAATGATCACAACTTCCAACTTTCACATTGTTCACTTGGAAGTGTTCATTGAGCATCTACTTATGTTCTAGGTACTATTCGAGGTCTGGGGATACAGCAGTGAACAAAATAAATCCCCTGCTCTGATAGAGCTTGGGGTAAACAGACAATCAAAAGGCTAAAGAAGTAAAATATATAATATGTTAAATAGTGGTAAAAGAGAAAAAAATAAAGCAGGAATGGAAAATGGGACTTTAGGATGTGTGTTTATGTAGGTGAAGATGCACTATCTTAAAGAGGAAAGGCCACGTGACTAAGGGAGCATTGGAACAAAGACAGACCTACAGAAATTCTCTGAATGAAGTTGGCAGCAAGTAGCTGAATGTGATTCTGTATGGGGATGACTACCCAAAACGAGCTTTTCTAGTTGTCATTTCTACACCTGGATATATCATCTAAAGGTTAAGGTTCCCAATTATATTATTTGGAGCCCGACAAAACAGCTGTTACCATTTATTTCCACTAAAAATCTTGGATGTTCAGAATGTACTACCCAAAATAAAATGGTAAATATTTGGAATGAATAAGAACGGAGATTTTACTGTTACATGGTGACAAGACATGATTTACCAAGTATAAACACACCCACTTCTCAAAGAAAACTAGCTGAAAGTTTTGAAGACATCCTAGAGCTGTCCTATAGCCTTAGGATTCTCCTGAGAGGAACCTTCAAGTGTTCCTTCTTTGCTTTACAAGCTGCCAAAAACAATTTAAAAGAAAGGAGCTGTGTGGTTGGCCTGTTAAAAAAGGGGTCGTGGAGGTTGCAGTTTTGGGGTTTTGTTTTGTTTTGTTTTACTTTTTACTCCATCACCAACTCCTTGGATGACATTAAACAGATTCCTTCATTGCTTTATATCACATTTCTAAGAAGCAAGTGCATACATCAAGTATCTGTCCTAGAGAAGGCCTATGATTCTCTCCCCAGAGCAAGAGGAGTTTTTTTAGAGATGGTTATAAAAAGTAACACATGATAGAATAATCATCATAATCATCTGAGAAGACTCACTCGCTAACATCTGGCCATCAGACCATTATTTTCAAGTTGTTAATTTAAGATATGTTGTTAGAGAGCAAAATCCCTTATTAGTGATACTCAGACAGATTTCTGTTGGCTAGATAATAGCTGTGAACACCAGTTTCTAAAATTTCATTCTCATCTGCCTAATGAATTCCAAAAAGTTAATTATTCAGCTGACTACAAAGCAAAGAATACTGATCGGTCTTAAAAAGGCACGAGATACAGCAGAAGTAAAGAGGCTCCACTTCAAAATGCCCGATTCCCATCCCGACTTCCACATTATCTAGTTCCTTAACCTCCTAGAATCTCAGTAAACCTCTTAGAATCATTTTATCTCTAAAACGACTAGAGGATGGCTGAGCTCTTAAATTATATTCTTTCCAAGTTCTCCATTTTCACTGTCTCCACTCCCCCTTTTTTAAAACATTGCAATTGGTGGTAGAAGGCAGCAAATCATATTCTCACTGTTGGCTATACAGTGCTCAAAAAAGAAGAGCTTTACCGTGAGAACAAATGTAGATGCGGAAATATTGTAGACATGTGTGCAGCATGGGCTGATATACGTAACATATTTCTTAACTCTGTGCAGTGAGAGGACCTAGAAGTAGTGACTCCCCAGGAGCAAGGAGCACACCCAGTGGTCAAATCTAAGTTTTTAATATCATTCTCAAATAACAGGAAACAGGGATCCTTGGAAAAATGGCTAATTCTAGGGATGGTTCAGGAAATACAGAAGAGGAACCTGGGAGATCTTGTAGTGCCAGAAAGTAAGGAAATCCTGAAAAAACAAAAGAATGGTGGCAAGTCAAAAGGACATAAGAGACAGTTGGAAGACCTCCCAGCAGCCAAAGCTGAAACAAAAAGAGCAAAAAGATTAAGCTGCAATGGATTATAATCCAGAGGATAAAATGAATGTGCATCTCCTCATACCGATATAAATAAGTGATTGCATTGATTAATAAAAGTAGGAAAAGAGAAATATATTCTTTAAGGAAATTCCCAATAACTTTATGTAGATACCCACCACCTGGAGGGAGAGCTTCATCTCCCTGCCTCGTGAGTGTGGGCCACACATGACGACTTGCTTCTCAAAAAATTTTGTATAAAAAGGGAAGGGAGGAGTAACTTTACCTTGGCCAGAAGATCAAGGTTAACATTACCAGTGGTATGTCATATTGATATCGTGTCCCTAATATGATGTGATGACAATGACACTCACTTTTGTGGTATTCCTCTCCCAAGTGCAATGCCACATGATGAAACATTGGACAAATCTTTATTGAGAGACGGTCTACCAAAGTCCTGGCCAAGACTCTTCAAAATTGCCAAGGTCACAAAAAACAAGGAAAGGCTGAAAACCTATCATGCACTAGATGAGACTAAGGAAACATAATGACTACATATGATTTGAGATTGTGGAACAGACAAAGGATATTAGGGGAAAACCGGTGCAATCAGAATA
The DNA here is from genome assembly GCA_004026545.1 of Mormoops blainvillei. Taxonomy (NCBI): domain Eukaryota; kingdom Metazoa; phylum Chordata; class Mammalia; order Chiroptera; family Mormoopidae; genus Mormoops; species Mormoops blainvillei. The sequence continues at coordinate 122,411 of PVJD01002982.1, read as the reverse complement.
AAGTCTGGAGTTTATACTTAATCGTAATGGATCAATAGCGGTTTTGACAAATGTACCCCAGTAATGTAAGACGTTAACAATACGCTGAGAGATAGACAGAAAATCTCTGTTCTATCTTGGCACCATTTCTATAAATTTAAAACTGTTCTAAAATAAAACGGTGATTGGGAAGGGGAGAGGGAAGGTAGGCAAAGAGAGCAGAGATAAGATGAGACAAACCCAGGTATATTTTGATCTCCTTTCTGTTAGACTAAAAATTCCAGGAAAGGCAATTTCAGCTCACAATGAGAAAGAACTCCTACAGCCAGCACCGAGGAAAGGGACTGACTCGGGAAGCAGTAACCTTCCTACCAATGGCGAAGGGAGGCAGGGTGATCATCTGGAAAGGATGAAACCGAGGGAATCCCATGCCCCCTGTAAGGCGAACAAGAGCTTTCTATAGCTGTCCGTAAAAGCACGGTTCCAGACTGGACATATACTCACCTTCTGATCTTCTCTGCTCTTAGAATGAAACCTCAACAAGAAGGAAGAAAAACATCAGTGATTCCCTGGACTGAAACCTTTTCAAGGGTGAGAGAAAAATCTGTGGAGGACTATTAATGAGGATGTGAGAGTAAGATAGATGCCTGGGTTTGAATCCCAGATGTACTACTTATTAGTTGTGCAACCTGTGGCAAGTTATTTAACTTTACCAAGTCTCAGTTTCCTCAGCTATTAAAATGGAAATGATATCAACCAATACTTGAATATTAAGCAATCCCAAACAATAGGCACCCATTTTCATAATTCTGGGACAATTACTTAAACTACCTTGTGGTTTAAAATAGACTCATCCCCACTACAAGGGGCTAGTCTATCTTCATTAGGACTCAAACATCAGGGGACACATTCTTTTCGGAGGGCTAATTTTGGGGAAAACACTTTTCCTTACATTTGAGGATAGACAATGATAGCTTTTGCTTCATAAGGCTGTTTTAGAGATTTAATAATAGAAGTAAATCACATAGCACCGTGCCTGGCACATAGCCTTGGATAAATATTAACTATTACTCCAACCCCTATTGCCTACCACTCCATAGGCTCCTTTCTTCCCCAGCAGGAATGATCAAGATGATCCGGAAGGGAATGAAATGCCTTCTAGGAATAGGAAGTTAGCAGTCTCAAAGGAGGGAGGGGCAGCCTACAAACTGCAAAGTTAGTCAAAGGTTAAAGGCAATATAAACATTATTAAACACTGCCTTTAAAAAAGCACACACAGAGCAAACCACAACCAAAGCAAAAAAAAAAAAAATGCCAGGGATTAAATTTCTTATTCATTTTGATATAAACGGGCCTACTGGTAGGTGGTGGGAGACCGGAGCCGTGTCTGGAGTGACAAAGCGGTCCTGTAGACGGGACCCCTGTTATTTTTGAATGAGTCCCCAGTAACTCCACACAAAGGGCTCACTGTAAAACATATGTTGCCTTTAGAAAGTCCAACTTTTCGGCAGAATTAAAACACCTCTGCAAAGTCAGAGTCAGTCCCTGTGCTGGTACCTCTGCAGGAATGAGGAGCAAACAGGCCACATTCTGTGTGGCTGCCGAGCAGGCTGGGCTGGCTCCGCACCTGCTCCGCCGTGGTGCAGTGCCTGCACACTCAGCAAGACATTGCCCCACCCTAGGGTGCTGCTGGAGAAGCCACCTCTGCCATCCCCTCCACGCTCCTGCTCAGTCCTAGGTGTGCTGCCTGTGGGTGCCTGAGGGAGTGTCTAAGGTCCTTCTGCCCCAGAACACCACTCGTCATCCTTGCATTAAGACTTGTCACTAGGCCTTAAATTCCCATATGAGCCATTCTACTTCTTTGTATGTCCCAGGAAAAAAGCGAAAATGTAACTGGATGTGTAAGGATAATTCAGTGAGGCACTTATGCATTCTTTATGGTGTACGTACAATGTGCCTGGTACTTTGATATGCTCTGGGCACACAAAGAACAAAGGAAAGCTCAAGATTCAAGAGCTATAGGGGAGTGGGGGTGGGAGTAAACAGTGTGATGATGCAAAAATACGTGCTTCAGTAGAGATATTCATTCACTTTAGAAACACAGCAAAGGAACACCTAAATCCTGGAGGAACTGGTACCACAACTGAGCCTTAAACAATCAACATCTCATATGAGGAAGGAGCAAAGCTCTGAGAAATGAGTGATGGGATAGGATCCTTTCTTTATCCCTTGAACAAATATTTAATGCACACTTACTAAGAGTGTGTGCTAGGCAGAAAAATCGTTCCCCAAAGATGACTGAACTCTAGTCCCCAGAACCGTAAATATGTTACCTTATATGGCAAATGGGACTTTGCAGCTGCAATTTAGGTTACAGATCTTGCGATGGGGAGACTATCCTGCATTATTGGGTGAGCCCAGTTAATCACATGAGGGAAAGCAGAGAACTTTCCCCGTCTGTGGTTGGAAGGAGATGCGATGATGAAGGGTTAGAGAGAAGCGGCGGTGCTGACTTTGAAGATGGCGGAAGCGGGCCATGAGCCAAGGAATGCAGGGGGCCTCTAGAAGCTGGGAAAGACGAGGAAGCAGATGCGCCCCTAGAGCCTGCAGGAAGAAATGCAGTGCTGCCAACACCTCGATTTCAGTTCAGTGAGACCAGCAGTAGACTTCTGATCTGCACAGTGGCTAGATAGTAAATGTATGTTGTTTTATGCCACTAAGTTTGTAGTGATTTGTTATACCAGTCATAGAAAATTAACACAAGTAGTTTACATGAGGCAGGGCATGAGAAGCTCTGCATCAGGGCCCACAGCCCAGGCAGAACTTGGTACGTAGTGAGGTTCCATAAATACTTACCAAATAACTGAAAGGATAAGAAGAGCAAGCATGAAGGTACCTTGGTGGTACCTTTTCCATCTGTACCACTAGGGATCCAGTGAGTACCTTCAGGGATGTCACATCAAATTTAACATGTGCTAGCTAGCGGTTTCAAACCTTGCACTCTCGTAAGCCAATATTCATCAGGCCCAGAATAAGCATATAGGACAGTGGTTTTTAAAGTGGGGTCCATAGACCCGAGGTCCCAGAGAACTTTCAGGAGGTCCGCAAGGTCAGAACTGTTTCCACATTAATACTAAGGCATTCTTTGCCTCTTCCACTGTGTTGTCATTTACACTAACAGTGGGAAAATAATGGGGGTAGAAGTGCTGGCACCTTAATACCAAGGAGGGCGGCTGCCAACCGTGCTAACAGGCACTGTGGTCTTCATCACCATGCTGTGTACTCACAGTTGGGGTTTCTTAAAAAACCAGTTTCACTTAAGAATGCTCTTGATTAGGCAGTAAAAATTAATCTTATGACATGTCAACCCTTAAATAAATGTCTCTTTAATATTCTGTGTAACAAGAATATTAAAACTGCATAAAGGACTTCAGCTATATCCTGAAGTACAACGGTTATCTGGAGGAAAAGCACTGACGTAATCATTTGAGTCGTGAACTGAACTAATGGTTTCTCTCATGCAATACCACTGTTAACAGAAAGAATTTCAGATAGAGAAATTATGATAATTAAGGCTTGGATATTTGCCAAACATTTTCTCGAAAATGAACAAAGTGAGCTTGTTCCTTTAAGGAAAACAACTGATATACTTATTGCTGATAATAAAATTCTGCCTTTTAAGCAAAAATCAAACTTTGGAAAACTTGTATCTGTCACTGCCAGATTCTCTGAGATTAATGGTGACATTAAAAATGTTATTTTTTTGAATTGCATAATGAAATGTATCAACATTTGGAAGATCTGCATAACTCAGTGAGCCAATATTTTCCAAATGACCAATGTATGATGTAAGAAAATCAGTCATAAGCAAAAGATCCATCCAAAATACAACATAGATGAGTGAATTTTAATATAGATAGTATAGGTAGTCAAAAGCTCACTGATATGATATCCAACTTCACATTACAATTTACCTTTAGGACATTATTACTTTTATCAGCAAACATCTGAAAAGGTTATCAAAATATCCCTCCCTTTTCCAATTATGTATTTGCATGAGGCTGGATTTTCTTCATATACATCAACCAAATAACATAAGACAGCATATAAATGAGGAGGCAAATATGAGAATCCAGTTATTTTCTATTCAGTGAGGTATTAAGATTTGCAAGAATATAAACCAATGATATTCTCACTTATCTTTTTTTTGTTTTGGAAATACAGTATGTTATTTATGTTCACTTGTAAACATGCTTATAATTTTAAAAGAATTAATAAATATTTTAAGCTTTTCTCAGTTTTAATTTCTAATACAATAGATGCCAATACTTACTGATTTAAGGATGTCACATTCTAAAAAGAAAGCTCATTATTTTCTATTCTCTCTTCCTCTTTTTATGGCTAAAGTGCAATGAAGTGGTAGTAGAGTAGCTTCAACTGTCATTTTTGAGAGGATGGCAAAGCAACATTGGTTCCTTAAATCAGAGTTTCTCAGCTTTAGTGTGCATGTGAATTACCTGGGGCTCTTGTTAAATGCAATGCTGATTACTTAGGTTTCAGGTGGGGCCCAAAGATTCTACACTTCTAACAAGCTCTCATGGGTCCCGATGCTGCTGGTCCATGGACCACATTTTTAGTGGCATATGGACCAAACCACCCAACAATTTCAAGACCGCAATGTGTATGGAAACTAAAATATCCTGTTTGTGTTTGTGGATTCCTTTGTATCTCACCTTCATCTGAATACTAACATAATTCATCAATCTCTCTCTCCAGCCAAATTTCTCTCCTTGCTCCATACCCATACAGCCAGCTGCCTATTGGACTTCTTCACTCATACAACTCATCTGCACATTAACTCAACATGTCTAAAACTGAAATCAAGACTTTTTACACCCAAGACTGCTTCTCAGTCTGCATATCTTATACTGCTGTGTGTTACTGTCATTCTTCCAGTTGACCAAGACAGGAACTTGGACTCTACTGCAACTTCCCCTCGTCCCTGCCACATCAAATAAGCCACCAAGTCCTCGCAATTTTCTATACCTATGTCCTTCTCTGTATTCCTTCCTCTACCACCTAAGTTACAACTATCATTATCTCCAGCCATGACTTATCTCAATCTAAACCAAATACCTGCTCTCCTTAAAATTATGTTATGGTTTCCACAGCCTTCAAGATAACGCCTTTATACGACATGCATTTCTTTTACCTTCATGGTCCTAATTAACTGTGCAGCCTCATCCATCATGGGTCCTTTCCTTACAGGCTACATTTCGGATCTGCTGAATGACTTGCCTGTGCCTCTGTGTTTTTGTACATGCTTATCTCCCCACCCAGAATGTTTTCTTTCCCCTCTTTCCCACCTGGTCTCACAATTCAACTCAAGTGTTATCTCCTCTGATTTTCCCTACATGTGTTAAATGTGCCTACTTTGTTATCCCTGAGAAGCCTCAATTTCCGTCTACCGTGGCTCTTATCGCCCTGGATTTAATTGTTTATTCATGTCTAGCTCCCTTTTAAGACTGAAAAACCCTTGATGGCAAGAACAATATCTTATTCCTAATGGTATCTCTACCACCTAGTTCAGTCCTTTGAATACAGTATCAAAAGTATCCTCTCCTTTGTAATGATGTAGCTGACCTCAGAAAAATAGAAATGAACATTTACAAAGATATAATTATAGATCATCTCATGTTGCCTGATTTCCCTGTAACGGGGGTATTATAATTTCAGAGGAAGAAACTGAGGGTGAGAAACGTTACCCGTGAAGAGCATCAGCTGGCAAACGGTTGAGTTGGGTTACAACTCCAGACCATCTTTCTCCAAAACCTACTTCTGGTCCACTCCACGTTTCCTGTCCAGTGCTTTCCAATCAGAGGGAAGCCAGAGTTTGTGGGGAAGAGGAATCTAGACCCTTGAGACGGGGTATGATGCCAGGATTCTGACTATACAAATCACCAAGGGAACCCAGCAAATGAGCGGATGTGAGCAAGAGGAGCAATAGGCCAACCTAACACATCAGAGGTGAGCTACTAACTTACAGCTCTTAAGAGTCCCAGGTAAGATAGATGACTGGCCTCAGAGCCTCATTCAAGGTTAAAAGTCCCTGGTTCAGGAATATGCAGTTTCAGCCACAAATTTTAGGACAGAATTTCCCATCCTGGTATCATCATGCATGGTATCATCATGCATGTTTATCTCTCATCATGCATGCTTAACCCCAAGCCCAAGTGACAGCTGGTTGGGGCCTAGGACAGCCAGTGCCACTGGGCCAATGGTTTCCAATTCCGTGTGGCTGTCAACCCAGTGTATCCTGTACAAACAGCATAGTTTTCTGTTTATCTATCTCTGTGTGAACAAAGGATGGGACACGCTGAAAAGATATGCACAAAAAGGAATCAAATCCTGAAGTCATCAAAGAGGGTGGAAAGGGTCTCCAGGAGCAGCTGATTTGAAGAGGGCAGATTGGCACTATCGCATGGGCTTCAGATGAGAAGGAGTGAGAGGGTGGAAGATTGATGGTGTGGAAGTTGTATGGACAGGCTCAGTTCCCTTAGCAAGAGAAGTGGGAAAGATTAAGACACAAGGCAGAGAAGAGCCCAGATAATTCAGGATCATGGAGCCCATTGTTAGAACTTCTGCTTTTTTTCTGAGATGAATGAGGTTTTAAGGAGAGGAATGGTGTGATTTATGTTTTAAAAAGCTATCTCTCAAGCTGTGGTGAAGAGAAGAGGCTGTGTAGGGGCAAGGGCAGAAGTAGGGAGACAGGTAGAAGTGATTTCAATAATCCAAGTGAGAAAGGATGGGGCTTGGATGAAGGTAGACACTTGGAGGTAGTGTGAACTGGTTGAATCTGGAAATGTTTTGCAGCTAAAGCCAGCATAGACTGCTGATGGATTTGATATGAAATGTGAGAGAAAGAGAAGAGTCTAAAATTATTTCAAGGTTTATGAATGGCACTTGAGAGCAGGAGGTGGTAGTTCAAAGGAGAAACAGAGAGGCAGAATTGGATTGAAATGTAAGAACAGGGTAGACATAAATGTTTCAGGAGTGGAGATCTTTGAGCGCAGGGCAGTGAGAAATGGACCAGAATAAATGGAAGCGTTCTGGAGTAACACAATGGTAGAGACAAGAAAGGGGGAAGAATGTGCTAAGAAGACAATAGAATAAGAAGATGTAAAGGAACCCAAACAGGTTACTCTCAAAGTACGAACATGCTTCTCAAAATGTGTCCTTCTCGGGGCACTTGGAATGGACTGGTTATCTGTGTCTGTGGAGCAAATGACTCCCTGGCATTGAGACACGGTGAAGTCTTCGGTCAAAGCGAAGGCATGTTCTTACAAACTTTTTCTCCCACTAAAAAGGCCATTAGAGAAAAACTGTGGTAGAGTTAGTCACACAATCAAATACTACAGTGCAATGAATGATCTATAATTTCATAAAACAACAATATGGATAAATCTCACAAATACATTGTTGAATGAATGAATTCATAGAAAAGAACATAGTGCATGATTCCATTTACGTAAATAGAAGAAAACAGGGAAAACTAATCTATGTTTTTAAAAGTCCCTACCCTTTGGAAGAAAGGAGTAACTGGGAGGTTTCCAGAGTTGCTGGTAATATTCTGTTTCTTGATCTGGGTGTTGATTACACAGATGTCTTCAGTTATTAAAAATTCACTGAGCTGTATTTTTCTATGTTATATTTTACTTCAATACAAACTCTTTAAAATGCCATTATACCAGGCCACATTTCCTGCGTCCTGGGAAGAACAGAGCTATCTACTTAGAGTTCTTATTACATATTAGCATTTACCCAAAGCAAAAGCAGGAGAAGAGAAGAAGCTTACAGAAGTTATGGAATAATCTAATTCTGTTACACATAACTTCAGCAACAGCCTTGATTTCAGAAGATGGAAAGAACAATTTGCAATGGTTGTTCAGTTTAAAACACACATGTGTTTTAGGGGGGATAGAAGCTTTTTTGGTACCTTTTTTCTCCATCTCTCAGGAATTGACCTTTCCCTGCGCTTCAAACAAAACTATCGAGTTTAAGAGGCTGCCTTCTGTTAACAGGCCAGCTGGGCTGTAAGTTGCATGAAACGAGGGACAAGCTATTTATTCTTCAGAGGGCAGAACAGGACACCATACGGAGTTGGGAACTGTGCATCCCACAAAATCTCTAGCCATTTGTCTTTATCTGGTCGCTTTAACGATTTAAGAGCTCTCTTTGCCATGTTATCATCAATCAATTACAATGATTAAGCAGCTGCTAAAAACTGGAGTTTTTAAAATGCAACTATCCGTGACCTAAATTTCCTGCTGGTTCTGTTGGCCCCAAGTTAGGTCAGTCTGTCAAGACAGTCAATGAAAATAATAAAAACAGGTCAACACTGGGCTTTCTGAAGCCTGTATAAAAATATTCACACTCCTCCACCCAGTGCCAACTCAGTGTGTCCACTCTTTGCTTAAGCTCTTCACAGAATGTATATACGACCTAAATACCCATCTTTCCCCCCTCTCTTCCTTGCTCGCTTGCTTGCTTTCTAATCTGGCTGAGCAACAGTCCCACAAGTCTTAGCAAGCAACTGAAATGATGCCATTTTGCTGATTCCAGCAAAGGAGTTATATTTTGGCGAATTAGTGAATATATGAGAAGATGAAAATATAGATCTTAGCTTTCCTAATGGAAAATGTGATACTGCACTTCCAAGGCTGTGTAGAATCTGAATTCCAGGATCCGCAAAGCAAAGCAAAGACTACTGACTGGGAAGGAGGAAGAAGGAGGTGGTGGAGGCACAGTCTAGGCTGTCAGTGAAAACCAGAGCAGTTATCTTAAGTACTATTTCAACACATTTCGCATCACTTGACAGGAAGTAAGGAGGGCGCTGCACTGTCCAAGGTCCCAGGCTCCCTCGGGAGAGGTACCAGAAACACAAAAATTCTATCAGTAACAATGCACCATTCTTCACATCTGTGACATGCTCGCAGACACCTGCAGCTCAGTGAGCGGTCACAAGGCCCCAGAGCCTTCTCTCCTAGAAGAACCCAAGCCTGGGCCATCTTATTCAGAAGCAATTCAGAAACATTCTCTGCTCCAGAGGGGACATTTGGACAAACTCCAGTAAAGACTTACATGCCGTCATGGAGACCCAAAGGCACAATCATGAAGGCAGCAAACTTGACTTTAGTGGTCTCTACTTTCCTTTCTCAGACTTTACCCCTCCCTTGTCCCACCAAGTACTCAGAATTCATTGGCTTTTCCCTAGCACCAGTAAATGAGCACTCCTACGCTTAGAAAGGAATGGCAGGGTGGCTGAACTCTTCCAAGAGAATTCTGCAATTTAAAAGCGAACAAAAAGAGAAAATCTTGGAGGAAGTATGATGACTCTTTAATGGTTAAATTTCTGGTTCAGTAGCAGCTGGGCAGTAATTTGTCAGAGAAAGCCTTTCTGGGGCTCCTCAAATCCCATTTTACAGAAATTAACTGGAAGATGTTCTTTCTTCCTTTTTTGAAAATGTACTAGTATAGATTCAGCAGGTAAACATCTCATTTCATTAAAAAGACAGCATGAAAGAGTGTATTTTAAGTCCCACTCTACCGCTGCACTGTAGCAAAGCATTTTACAACTCTGGGCCTCAAGGTCTTGGTAAAAAGGAGGATATACCACATACCTCACCCTCAGACTTGCAGCTCATACCGCAGGCTTCATGGAATACAAATGAGATGAGCATTTCATAAACTGTAAAGCAGTCTCCACTTGCTTTACTGCCACATTTATGACCATTTTATTACCTTCCTCTCCAAAGCTATGCTTCTATTTAGAAGAGGTCTGGTGTATCAGATGTATTTATGTGTCTCCATAGACTCACTGGCCGCCGCCCTCCACCCCGAGACTTGGCCACTTGTTCAATGAAGTGCCAGGACGATTGTTGCCCTGCTGCCTGCACTGCCAGCCCTTTCGGACTTCCCTGGGGACCTCTTCGACATGGCTCCATCATACCAACCACAGGGGAAGCTACACCAGCAACATGCCTAGTTCCAACCCCACCAGTCCTGGGGAGGCCCTGGCTTTCCTCCTGGCCACCCAGAGGACCCAGAGAACATCATGTGGAAGAAAGGGCAGTTAACATTCCTTATAATAAACTTTAAGACTAATGAAAGGCAGGGAGGCTTGAAAAACCATTTTTAATTAAAAATAAAATAAAAAGGAATAAATAAATAAATAAAAGCCACTGAGCTTGTGGTAATGTGTTCCAGTGGCCACAGGACGCTATCACACAGTGACACAGGCTTCATAGTAGAATATACTGTCTTATTGAAAATGCAGAATTAATGTAATTTTGCTGCAAAAGTTCCTACATCTTGCATTACTCGAAACTACACTGAGTTTTATGCTTTTTTGGACATAAAAATAAAATATCTTATTGCTTGTGCGTGTTTGCATCAAAAGTGTTAATTTAATAAACATAGCATTTAAAATACCTACAGTTTAGAAAAGGAAGGAAAGGCAGGAAGATGGGAAAGAAATGACAGATAAATTCTTCCCTTAGCTTTTCCCGTACGAAATCCATTATTAATTGCTCTAGGTCTGTCTCAGGGTCTTTATCCTCCATGTTCCCTCTGCTTGGAGGATTTTCCAGATATCCGCCGGCTGACTCCACACCGGCTCGGGTCTTTACTGAAATGCCACTTTTCAGTGAGGACTAACCTGACAAATGGCAGGAGTTCTCCTCTAACACCACCTCAGATCACACCCCTTCTCCGCTTTAGATTTCTCCAAAGAACTTTTCACCATCTACTCATGACATGTTTTACTTATTTACTGTGTTCGTTGTCTGTCTCACCTCACTCAATGCTCAGTGAGTCTAGTATTGTTTTCTGTTTTGTTCACTGCAGTGTGCCTGGTGTCTAAATGTCTGCGATACATAGCTGAAACTCATTATTTGTTGAAGGAATGAGTGACTGAATAAATGAAGCCTCTAAAATAATAATCTCTGACACAGATGGTTTTTTCTAAGTCACCTTTTAACAGTTGCACTGTGAAATATACGTAACATAAAATTTACCATATTAGCCATTTTTAAGTGTACAGTTCAGTGGCATTAAATACTTTCACACTGTTGTGCAACCATTACCATCGTCCATCTCCAGAACTTTTTAATTTTCCCAAACTGAGACTCTATATCCATTAAACTATACCTCCCCACTACCTCCTCCCACAGACCTTTGCAACCACCATTCTACTCTCTGTCTCTAGGAATTCAACTACTCTATGTATCTGATATACGTGGAATCATACATTTTTGTTTCACTCAGCATAGTATCTTCAAGGTTCTTTAATGACATAGTATATGTCAGAACTTCCTTCCTTTACTACCCTGAAAAGTATTCCATTGTAGGTATATACCATGTTTAAAAAACATCTATTCATCTATCAATGGACATTTGGGTTATTTCCACCTTTTGGCTATTGTGAATGCTGCTACTATGAATATTGGTGTATCTGATGTACTTTTCATAGGAAGTAAAAAAGGATGGGGCTTAGAGGTTATGGTGTCCAATCTTTGCCAAGACACCTATCTCCCTTCTTTGGCTTAGTCACAAAAAGAAAAAAAAATGCGCGTGAAACAAACTAGCTGCTTCTACAATAGAGATAATTAATTCTGTTGATAATGCCTGATATACTTTTCCTTTGTGCTTGTGAAATAGGTCTGCTCTCTGGTAAGGTGCACAGAGGGAGATACGAAGGTCAGGGACTCATAGAAAGAAATGTTGAAGTTCAAAAAAAAATTGTCTGAGACAAACAAAGTAATTCTCTAGAATGAAAAGGGTAATCGTTTCTGAAAATGAGAAAACAAAAGATTATGGTAACCTGAGGTAAACTGTGTTTTTGCCCTAATCCCAATGTAAATAGTGATATATAAATACAGGAAACAAAGTAGAGCCCGTTCACAACCACAGTGACCAGCAATCAAGGCTTGGCTTGAAGATGCCAGAAGGACCAGAGATAATATTCAAAGGATCAGAGATCAGAGGATGCTGTAATACAAAAGACGCCCACAAAGAACCAATCTCCACACACTGGATTCTTTGCAATCTAGGTGCACATAATAAGATGGAGCACTTAATAGCATTTGGGAAAGGGAGGTCGGGGACTGGAGGGCAAACAAGGGGAATAGAAAAGCTGTGATTTCATCAAGCGCTAAATCAATGGCTTTTACCCCCGTAAGAAGATGAGTATGCCATACTGTTGATCATCTCTTCCTCTGAAAAGCCTTATTAACATGCTTCATCTAATAACAACTCCTTTGCTTGAAACTCCTGATTCTCTCTCTTCTCTACCTGATAATTCTTACTTATGCTTTAATACCCAATTTATACATCCCCTCCTCTGTGAAGTCGTCCCAATGGGTCAGATGCTCGGCGGTACAGGCCACGATGCTCCCTCCCACGCATCCCCAGCACACCTTGTACCTTCTTCCACCCTAGAACTTAGCCCACTGCGCTGTGATTATTTGCGCATGGCTTACCCAACTGGCTACCATGCTAAAGGCACAGGTTTCATTTATTTGTAGGTTACGATTTCATGTGACTGTTCCAGAAGAACTTGAAGACTGAGGAAGAATGCCAAATACTGAACATAAATGCTGATATGACTGAAGTATAAACAATGGGTCAAAAAATTCCTGAGCTACAGTTGCATTTCAAGATCTCCAGCTGGTCAGTTGCCCCGAGGCATTCCCAGATGCTCCTTGGTCAGCTACTCAATATCTATAATCTGGTTAGTGAACCAAGACACTTGATTTAGATTTTAATTTTGTTTAAAAACCATGTAAAAATACCTGGTAACCTAGGATAAAGACAGTGCCAAATGCTAAGATTTTACACTGACTATAGTGTCCACCAAAACCAAGAAGAGATGATCAGTTCCCTCCTCATACAGGATAAATTTCTGTAACTTGCCATTTTTTTCCTCATTATTCAAAATTCTCAATATTAATTATGCCCTATGCTTTCTTTACAGGACAGATTCTTGGGGTAGGGCCACAATTAAAGGTGAACCACAGTGTCCTGGGGTAATTCTAGGCTAGATACTATAAGCCCTCCTGCTACAATAATGCACATACACAATACAATCACATAAATGATAATGAGCTTACTTTTTAATACATTGCTGGCTTGTAAGAAAGAAATAAACACACACAAACCAACCACTGAGCTGAAACGAGACACTGGAAAACAAGCCAACAGAAAGCTAGTGTTGCCTCGGGGAAATATTGACTTCTGCGTAGGAATACAGAAATTTGGCCATGGGCCCCTTTCAGGGTGGGAGAGTTGAACCTGCAATTCCCCTGTTAGTTCAGGACACTGGAGTGACTAAACAGTTGCAGATTGGTAGTAACCCTGGTGACCCCTAGCTCTATGGGAGGAGCCTAACCAAACCTTCCCTGAAGGCATGCACCCCACATTTAGGCCTGCAGAATTACCAGATATTATTCTACTGGATATGAACCCACAACCAGAAACTACAAAACTACAGATGAAGCAAACCAATGGATGAGTCAGTAGGCACATCATACAGCAGATCCCAGTGACCCAGTGACTTCAAGAGTGGAATTCTCTACTGAAGAATATAAACTGCTTATATATGAAATGTTCAAAGAAATCAAAATGAAAAAGAAAAAAATTAAGATAGGACTCATATACTATCAAAAGTAACCCTTCAGTATTTTTTAAAAGAATAAAACAGAATTTTTAAAAGCAAAAAACATAGTATTTGAAATTAAAAACTTAAATACTGACTTCAAATACTGAAGAGGAAAATAGTGAAATAGAGGATAAACCTGAAGATATTACCAAAACTATGGCAAAGAAAGAAAAGAATATTGAATGAGGAGGTATAAAACATGTTTGAGTGGAATCCAAGAATTTTTTTAAAAGGTGAGGGGTACATAATATTAGGAGAGAGAAATATGAGAATTTTCCAGACCTGAAGTAAACATAAATACATAGAAGAGGAAGTACACTGTATACCAAGCAGGGTGAATGTACAGAAAAATCCAGAAGTAGACATTGGAACATTATAATGAAATTGTAAAAAATACAAACATACATCCCCCCAACTGAAAAGCAGCCAAATGGATCACAGTAAAAGGAATTGACAATACCGTGACTGCACATGTCTCAATAGCAACAACAGAGGCTGGACACAGTAGAAAAAATATAATTGGCTAATCCCTGAATAATAATCATCTTTGTATACTTTGCTCCTCTTAAGAGTGCCAAGCACATCCTAAAGTGTTCAGAAAATGCTGGTTGAATATTACGACTCTATTTTTCATCTCCACTCTAATTAAATGAGTAAATTAGTCACTAGGAAAAATAAAATGAGACTCACAGTAATGAAATCAGAAATTGGCTTATTTCCTCATTTTGTTAAGAGTCTTGGAGCAGAGAACTGCAACAATAAATTCACCACAAAGTGAAAAGCATCTGCTAATATGAAACAGTGAGTCCCTACAACCCCACATCTTATCCTTGTTCTCAGTCAAGAGAAATGCCTTTTATTCAGTACACTTGGCACGGAATATTTTTGTTTATAATATTCATATTATCCCTGCAAATGTTGCTGCCTATGCTGTGCAGCAGATGACTGCTCTGCATGTTTGTGACAGGCCGATGCACCGTATTGACTAGAGAAAGTCTTACTCAGCTCCGACTGCAGCTTACTTTGGGGTTTCATGTTCTGCTGACGGCATATAAAACTTTCTTCCTCAACAATGGTTGCATAGAATTCCGCAGGAATTTCAATTGAAATTCAGGAATTCAGAAGGCACCTAACAAGTAGCAAAAATTTCAAATTATTTTTAGAGATAATAACTTTTCCACTTAAGTAAAAAGCAAATATTATTACTACAGAAATACATTTTATTTCTTAAAACAAAGCCGTATAACGTGATATGTTTTAGCCTAGGTTTGCATTTTTTAATTTCCTGTGTGTAGAGATTAGGATATTGAGTATGCAAATTCACTTGACAAAATTGTAATATTTTCCAAATAATTCAAATATAAACAAAGCATCCTACTAAATTTCAAGTTTCAATTGCAAACAGAGTAAGACTAAATAATTGTTTTAATCTGCAAGTAATTCAATAGGTTTATATGACAACTATGTTCTTCTGAAATCTTTCCATTTTCTTTAGTACTCATTGCAGACTGAAATGAACTCCTAAGTTAATTGAAATATAACCACAAATCAGATCTACATATATTGCTATTATTTTGTTTATTTGTGCCTTGTTGCTTTTTTCACCTAGAAATAAGATTTAAAGAGAAATTAGAGCAGTGGCTAATTTAGAACACTTTGGTGTCTTTAAATTTGGCTCCACGAAATATTTTATCAGACTATAGGCCATGACAGTTATAGAAATCAAAGAGCACTTAACTAGCAAGTAAGACAACTGGCACTTTTGGTGACTTTGGAAATGTTGCCTAGGGTCTCTCCTCGTCTATAGAATGGAAGCACTGCACAAGAGAATGTCAAAGGTTCCTGATTCCAGCTTCACGATCCTATAATACATGTGGAATTTTTATATCTTTCAAGCCCCTGACTTAATTATTCATTAAGAATCTATTACCAAAGCTGTAAATTTATAACCATAGTGAGTGCCATCCAATTCTTCATATCTCTCTGCCTTCCACATAATTGCCTACTTTCAATTATTTTTAACATTCAAATATTTTATCACTTTATTTTACATAGCAGGTCCATTAACTTGAGAAAGAGCTCTCAATGTTGAAGGTACTAATGGAATGCACCATAATAAAAATGTATCATTGAATACTGAGATTTAAATTAAATAACACAGTCAAACTAAAACATGTCTACCTACGAAAAAAAATCTCTTCTTTAAAAAGCCTGCAACATAAAGCATAAGCAGGATATAATTTGGCAAGTCACTAGTTTTGTGAACTAGTGGAGTATGGCACGAGCTGAAATACATTACACAAACACTCTTTAGACTTCCTGGAGCTCTCTGGGGGTGAACTGATGAGATACCTGGGGGAGGAAATGGGACTGCTACCTTGGCCAGCAGACCAGTGAACCAAGACAGAAATGCTCTCACCCCCACCACACCCTATTTCACCTCTCTTCACCCTACCATTAGCTTAGAGGAGGCGCCTGGATAGGAAAACAGGGATAACTGTGATGCTAAGCAAGTGGGCATCCAAGGAGTAAAACCTTGTGGACCACTGGCCTGACTGCTCCATGATGAGACTTCTAGCTGGCTGAGTCAAGTAGAAACCGTTTCAAACATGTGACATAAATGAAATCAAATGTACTTTCTCCTCTTGTATTTCTTCTTCCCTTTTTGTTAGCTTTGCCTCCCTCTACTTCCTTCTCTTCATCTATTCATCCTTACATTTATTTAACAAACAGGTGTCCAGGCACCGTGTGTTAGAAAGAAGGGATATGTTGGTAAATGAACAAGGTCCACCCCTTATATAGCTTAGAGTTTAATGGGGGATGGTAACATACGAACAGACTAACAATACAGAAGGTTGGTCTGAAGACAGTAAATAGCTGGTCTATAGTAGAATACATTTGGGGCTCCCAATCCAGAATTGGGAGATCAGGTAAAATTCCCTAGGGGACCACGCAAAATCCAGAGAAAAGACAGAGAGTGGACTAGGACAGGGGAAACGAGATTAAGAAATTCTTTTTTAGAAGTCAAAGTAAATTGAAGAAAAAATCTTAAGAAATGAAAACTCATACATATATATTCACAGCAGCATTATTCATAATAGCAAAAATACGGAAACAACTCAAATGTCCATCTACAAATGAATGGATTTTAAAATGTGGTATATTCATACAATGCAATATTCAGGAATAAAGCAAATGAAGTTCTGATAGATGCTACAACATGGATGGACCTTGAAAACATGCTAAGTGGAAGAAGCTAGTAATAAAAGACCAAACAATGTATCTTTCCATTTATATAAAATGGCCAGAATGGGCAAATGCATACATACAGAAAGTAGGTTAATAATCGCTTAGGGCTATGAGTGAGGGTAGGTTGGGGGAAGAGTGATGGGATGGGGAGATGTTGGGGTGAAATAGGGAGTACTTCTAATGGGTACAGGGATTCTTGTCGGGGTAATAAAAATATTCTACAATAGATGAGGTAACGGTTGCATAACTCTGTGAATATACTAAAAACCACCGAATTGTACACTTTGAATGGGTAAATTATATGGTATATGAATTATATGTTAATAAAGCTATTATTTTAAAAAAGAAATGAAAATTAACATTTAATGGGATTATAATAAGAATGTGTCCAGACTTTGGGACTCTTATGAAATCATCTATCTTTCTTACATTTTGGTTATTAGGATGATGGAGACTACGTGGTAGGTATAAAACGATGCCTTTAAGGATAAAGTACTAGCTTCCATTTCTACGTCCACAGGTGGCCTGAGAGTACAGCAGACTGCCTGCTCTTGGCTCGTATCTGCATGACGTTGATGCTTGGAACAGTTAATCCAAGCAAAGACAATGACACAGTCAACTCTATAAGCATTACCTGATGCGACAAATGCCTTTCAAAGACTATTAAATGAACTGTGAAAAGTAATCTACTCCAAAGAAATGTCCCATCACAGTATATAATTCACTTCACTGACTTTCAGTACTGTAACTGAGAGTAAGAGCCACTTAAGCAGCTTGTTGCTTGGGCCCCAATATTCAATTTCCTTACTCTACTTAGTAATATGACCACCCCCTTTAGTATGACACATAGCCACCCCAAAAAACACTACATTTTTCAGCCTCTCTTGTACTAGGTATGGCCATGTAACCAACAAGATGGTGAGTTGTAGTGACAGGTGCCATTTCTGGGTCATGATCTTGAAGGGAACATGTCATACCCACCACTTCTTCTCCATCTCTATTTTTTATTTGTGGAATAAGGAAATCTTGTAAGAGTTAGTGCAGCTATTTGGAACCACAAAATGGAATTGCGTATAGCCTAACAACCACATTGCGGGTGACGGGGCCCTAGCACCAAGAAGTCTCCTTGTTAGCCCTACTGACAGATTTTTACATGAGAGCAAGCAAATGCAATTTCTATCGCACTATGTCTACCGTATTTTAGAGTCTATTTATCCCAACTAACTGAACCATTATCTGCGCTGTATGTCCAAAGGCCTTCCAGGCGGCTGGTGCGCTGCCCCTAAGCAAAAATTCAGCAACAGGAACGCACTTATCAGTGCTTCACTTTGCACTTACTATTTGCTTTATGTCAAATGGCAACGGTGCTAAGCAAAAAGAATAGCCTTTGTTGTTGTCGTGAGTCCCTGCAGAAGCTTGGAAACTTTTTATTTGCCCTAATATTACCCTGGCTGCCCATGAACCAATCCTTTCAGCAACTACAAGGGATTAACTTTCCTGATGAGCAAGCACTATCTTTGGGGATAGATTTATTGTGATAATTTTGACTCACCTCTTCCTAGGAAAAAAAGCTCTTTTAAAATAAATGACATGAAATGTAAAAATGCCCTCCCCAAACCAGGAGCCAGTGAACACCACTAATAGCTTATTGTCTCACACACACGATAGATGGATAAGAGAAAAATATTCTTCACTTACTTCAGGCCACAGGGGCTGAGACAGTGGAACATACAGTCCCAAGGGAAATATGGACAGTAATGACATTCTCTGGAAATGATAACTCTCCACAGTATTAAGTTTAGGACAAGGACCTATACAGGAACCATACCACAAAACAGCTTATCTTACTCTCTTAAGTAGTGGTAATTTTGACGTAGAATAACACTTTGCACTAGCAAACCAACAGCCTGGTATTCTTGAAAATTCTGATCTGAATAACAAACTAACATTTTAGAGGTATCAAAGAAGCAATTCCCAGCTATTCTGAATTCTAATATAGTATATATTTGATTTCAAGTAGTACTTCATTATGCAAAATGCTTTCATATGTTAAAACAAGTTTTTGAGATTTTAAAATTTTAGTTGACCTGGTAGAAAAGGGGGAGAAAAAACTTCCCAGGAAGATGCAAGGATTGTGCTAGACTTTGTGGATATCAAGATGACAATGATACCCCTGGCCTCAAAGAGCTCAACGTCTAATAGGGGAATAGAGCCAGGCCCTCATGCCCATCAACAATGTTGTGTGGTATCTGCCCTAACAGGTGTCAATGTGCTCTGTGGGAGCACAGAGGAGGGATCAATTCTGTCTAGAGAGGAGAAGAGAAATACTCGCAGAGGAGGTGACATGAAGGATAAGCCTCTACACATGGCCCCTTTGAAAATGAGGGTTAGTGAGGCCAGGGCAGAGGTTCTCAACCTGAATGATACTGTCCCTCGAGGGGGCATCTGGAAATGGGAATGGGTGTTTTGGTTGACACAGTAACTGGGGAGCAGTGCAGGCATTCAGTGTGAGAGGTGGAAAGGGGGTCCAGGGGCACTAAGTATACTTCAGTGCCCAAGGCAGTCCTGCGCATCAAAGAGCTGTGCAGCCCAGAGTGCCAACTGCATCTCTGCTGGAGGATAAGATAGATAAAGTTATGTGGTGGGATAAAAGGACTAGAGGGTGAGAGTGTCTTCAAAATGGCTTTTTATAATTTTCCTTCCCTTCTCTCCCAATATGCAACACCATACAGTTATATACTGTACATCTAAGAGGACACAAAACAATAGACAATATAGATCTGATTATTGATTATAACAACTTTCTGGCAGAAGAACTAAAATGTCTTGAGGGAGGACAGCCTTTTCTTATTCCTATAGAGGTACCACATGGGCTAGCAGCAGAGCTGTGTCTTTCCTAAAAACAACTGGTCCTGGGGCGTAGTGATAGTTCAGATGAGTACAGATGGAAAGAAAAGAATAAGGGAGATGATCTGGCTTCTCACTGTGTCCTCCTCGAGTGTTCCATAAGTGTTAAAGATCATTAAGAGGCGTGCCTGGCCTTTGGTCCACTTGCACTGATCTGTCTGTTGCTGCTGTTTTCAAGGTAGACAGAGAAGGGGTTAGCCGTCATCATCCGTTTGACCTAGTCCTGGTCCCAGGTTTCAGACTGCTGCGCTTCACTGTTCCCAAGACTCCATCCTGAGCTTCAAGTGTCCTGCTTCCTAATCTCCGATAATGCTACTGCTCCCTAGCAAAAGCCCACATCCAGTCTGAGAGTCCTCCAAGTACCCAGGTCACCCAAAAGCAAAGGTATCAAACATGGTTTTTGAAAACACTAATTGATTGTCTGAAATAAATTTGAATTACTCAATACATTATTTTAAGCTATTATTGTAGTTCCTAAGAGTAATATAAAGTGTGCATGCTCATACACACACACACACACACACACACACACACACACATAAAAAAAGATATTTAGATATAACTGTGATTATAATCTATGAGCGAGACTGCCAGACTCTCTTAATTAAGCAGAAGTCTAAGGTTAATTTATAACAAATGAATTGTTTTCAAAATAAAAGCATGATATATAAAAGTTAATAAAACTGGCTCCAAGTTAATTAAATTTATTTTTCTTCAGAAATATCCTGCCCTCCTCCAAACGCAACACAGATAGCTTTATGAAAGCAAGTAGAAAATCATGAAACATACAAACCAGTAACTACTAACACAAAAAATCAGGAGGGATATATAAACAAACATAAGCAAGGCAGGACCTATTCTAGGACAATCAGCATTTTTCAGGATATTGCCCAAGTCATGATCTTGAAAACAATTCTTAACATTGACTTAGCTCTTAACAGTATGCCAGGCACTCTTCCATTCACTCTGCAGGTAACAATTCATTTGATCTTTACAACAGCCGAATGAGATAGTTCCATTATCATCCTCATTTTATGGTCTGAGTTTTTCCCATCCTTCAAGGTCTGATTTAAATTTCACCTCCTCACAAAACCTTTCTTAATTATACCTACCTCTCTTACCAGGTCAAAATATTTTATACTTCCACATTTCCCACTATTTTATGTTTCTCTCTTTTTTATAGGACATATAGATCACGTTCAAGTTCCTTATTTATGTTTCTCTTTCTGCTACCAAATCACAATTTTCTGGAGAAGGAGATAGACTCTGATTCATTTCGTATGCCCACAGTGACTAATAGAGATTCCCGCACAAATTGCATGCCCAGCAAATGTTTGTGGAACGAACGCTGGCATTCATAGGAGAGGAGAAAAAAGGGAATTTAGCAGTAGCTTTAAGAACAAAGAAACAGTCATGAGTAAAAGGCAACAAGCAATTATTCTCTGTGTCTGCAGATGATAGAACAAAAGAGATCCAGGGATTATGGGATAAAATATTTAATTAAATAATAGGTAAACATTAAATAATAATTATACTTTTAAAATAAAATACAGATGAATGTTTACATAATTTTGAGAGGTGAGAAGCATTTCTAAACATGACACAAAAAATAAACATCAAGCAAGAGAGGAATTAGCCCTGACTGCTGTGGCTCAGTTGGTTGGAGCGTTGTCTGGTAATGTGAAAGGTTGCAGGTTTGATTCCTGGTCAGGGCACATGTCTAGGTTGCAGGTTTGGTCCCTTGTCTGGGTGCATATGAGAGGCAACCAATCGATGTTTCTCTCCCTCTCTCCCTCCCTTCCCCTCTCTCTAAAATCAATAAGGATGTCCTTGGATGAGGATAAGAAAAAAGAGAGAGGAATTAAATAAATGATCAAAAGTGGCTGTATGGATTCCCAAGTATCATTTGTGGAGTCACTTTCCTCACTGGGGTGGAATGAATGAGATAATGACTGTAAAGTTCTTACTACAATGCCAGACACAATGTCTTCCATAAATGTTTAAAAACAAATCAATGAAGAAAAAGATAGATTTGACTGCATAAAAATAGCCCATTCTGGAGGTAACCAATACATGTTTCTCTCTCCCATTGATATTTTTCTCCCTCTCCCTTCCACTCTCTCTAAAATCAATTTAAAAAAAACATATTTGTGGGTGACGATTAAAAAAATTGTTTTGAAATACAAAAACAACTCAGGAGACCATCACATGTTCAATGGTTACATGGTATTAGGAAAAAACCAACTAAGCAGTACTAGATCAAGCAAAAACCTTAATCTCATGCTTACTCAGCAGCAAAAAGAAAAAACAAAACAAACATTAATTATAAAAGATTTAATGATTTTATGGTTATAGTTCTAGAAACACTTCCACTGTGTGTTTATCTATGCTGTAACTCACTGTTTTCTGCAAATTTAAAGGGATCTTCTGGCTGACAGTTCAAATGTTTGGTCACAGCTAAGGGGAAAAAATCAGTTCAACCACTTTGGAAATAGTCAAAAGGGGACAAAGCTCTAATGCTTCGAAAATACCGTGTGTTTGTGTGTGTATTTCCAACTTCATAATAAACCTAAAAAAGGCCCAACTTCGGAATGAATTCAGTCTGAATACAAACACATTCAGCCCCACCTCCCTGTAGGACACAGAGGGAGCAGGCACAGCGCTGTGTCACTAGATTATACATTGATACAGTATTATGCCTATTACTGAACGAAAGTCCCGAGAGTTAAAAGTAGGCATATAGAGAACAGCCTATTGACTTGTGCATTTTTAAAACTAATGAGAGAATAGATCCAGTTGAAGATTCTTAATTTCATCAAGTAAAATAAATCAAATTAATTGCCGAAATTAATTGTCTATCCCAGGTAGAGTGGTCACCTGATTTTTTTTCCTGCCCAGCACGCATTGATTGACTCTTCTCTGGTTAAGAGTACCCAGTTTCAATTCTTTCAGAAGTTGTTATAAATATGTTTAATATCAGGGTTGCTATGAAAAAGTACCTGACATTACAGAAATTAAGACATAAAATTATTTAAGAACCAAAATATGCTATTACAGAAAAACTATACTGATAACCAAAAGGTGTAAGATTTGTATTTTTTTTTAATTTGCTTTAGATCTAGAACAATATCGAATATAAAAGTTGAGAATATTTGCTAGCATAAAAATCAAGTTTGAAAATATTCATAAATTATTTTTTCCTAGGTACATCAAACATGATCATGATTAGGTGGCCTCTTAATGGAAATAAATAAGGCACTATCATAGCAAATAACAGAAGCACTTTGTAACTCCAGAAATATTTTTCTCTATGAAAATCAGAAAACACCAATTAGAAAGGGGTTCCCTTGATGCAACAAGGTCCCACACCTTCTGCCTGTAACCCACCATGCCCCAAAAGCCCCCTTCTGTGGTCTCCTTTCCAGTGGAAACCACCCCTGGTGGATGACGGATGGTGGATGGAAAGAGGAGCTCAATCCCTGTCGGGCCTCAGCCCTGGCTGTCCCTAAGAGCCTAAACAGAGGAAGAGAAATAATTATGTCAGGGTTCCCAAGCTGCAGGCTCAGGGAGTCAAATATTTTATTCACCAAGAGGGTGTTTGAAAATTGGGAAATTTCCCATTAAAAAATTCAAACTTTCAACTTCTCTTAATAATCTGAAAGTTCGAGCTAAACTGGTGACTATAGAGGACCTAAAGAAACGTCCTGAGACTGGGCACCTGCTCTCAGGGTCCTGACTGTCTCTGCAACTCCCTACCATCTTCCACCTCATCTACATGACCTATCAGCTGCCAACGAGTGTGGAAGCCCTTCCCTCAGAGTCCAACACACTTGCTTATTGCTTTTCACCATAAACCCTAGATTTAAATCCTGCTGCAGAATAACATGAACTCAAGGTGAGAGCACTGAGTTGTTGCCCCTCTACCACTGACTGTGTGCCTGCATGCAAGTCACTCTCCTCTCTCCTCCTCATCTGTGAGATGGGGATGATAGTTCCTCCTCTGTCTCCCTCACAGGGCTGCTGTGATGAGCAAATGGGATAAGGGATGTCAAAGTGCTCTGCAGAGAAGAGGTATAACCGTACAGTAAGTGTTAATCTTTGGATAGGACAGCACATTTTAAAAGTGTTATAAAACAGCAGCACTGTATATGAATCTTTAGGCATAGTATACTGAGAAAGCTTGATTTTCTATTCACTGTTAATGGTGCAAAAGAAGTTATTAAGCCTAAGCTCACATGCTCAGGAAATGCAAAAAATATATATACTTAAAACTATTTCCTCATTTAAAAAATGTAAGCATAAATAACATCTAACTTGTCAGATTGCTACTCTGGGAAATGACTGAATTTCCTGAGAACTAAAGATAAGTTTAAGGTCAAATAAGTTCAGTCAAATACGGGTTTCAGGAAGAATACATATGACCAAAAAAGTCTATCTAGGATTGATGATGTAAAAAAAAACAAGCAAAAATTGTCTGCAAAGGAAACTAAGACAAATGCTAATATTAAAAAGCATGCAATGAGCTGTAATTACCTACCACCTCCAAAGAGAACATAATGGAATTTCATAAGCGGTTAACCAGCTTTAAGATTCCAGACAGTCAAGGTTGCTGCGATTATCTGTTACAGAGAAACAGACCTACAGAATCCAAGTAGGTTCTGGTAATGGTATCGAAAAGGCAAAGATAATCTAAGAAGTCCTTGAGGCACCATGTCACTACATCCATCACTTAAATCTCTGGGCCTCAGTAATTTGGGATTGAAAATTAATCAAAATGGCCCACAGGTCATTGGTCAGGTTTATTTAGTCATCAAAAAAGCTGGCCTAATTAACCAAACATTATGAAAAATGTCTTCTCTGGAAACCTTCACCTTACCAACAAAGGGAACCCTTGAGACTAAACAAAACCTAGAGCAGCGACTTACATGCTGCATTCTACTTAATTTCTCAGATCCTCCTTAAGGGAGAAAAGTACAATGAAGTACAGGAACAGACTTTTTTTTTTTTAAGTAGACCCCTAAATCTTCTTTTGTTTCTCTTACTGTTGTTTTAAAAATTTTTTATTCTTACCAAAGTAAAACATGAACCTGGTGCAGAAGACTCAGTTTGAATACTGCCTCACCGCTTCACAAGGCCATTCCTACTTCTCAGAGGAAATCACTTTTGGTTGATCTGGGGATTTGGTTTCTCTGGGGATCACCATCAAGTCATTAAGTAATGTGTTATAATTATGCCACTTCTTTTTATCAGTCCCTTTTTTACATGATCTTTTGACTTCCTACTGTGATACAGACCAGAATTAGCCCACTGTCATCCCTATCCCACGTTCCCACACATACAGCCACACGCAGATAGACATGATCTACTTACGTCACAACTTTGGTTTCTCTATCCATTACCTTCTTCATGCTAAACACTATACAAGGCGAAAGATTTATTTGCTCTAAAGAGAAACCATAGTGTGAAAATACTATAAATACAATAGTTAACACCTTTGTTTTCTCTTCTACTGACAGTGCCTCCTGTCTCCCAGGTAAACCTACTAGCAAGGGCAGGGCTTTCTCCTTTCCCCCTCTTCTTCCTCTCACTACTATCACTATGTTAGCTTATAGTATTGGCGTTTTCTCTCTTTTGGTCAACATTTACTACAATTATACAAAGTAATGAAGAAATTCACTATTGTCTATCACAACCTCATTAGGGCCTACAGCTATGTTATTGCTGGTGATGTATTTGTGCCTTACCTTTGAAGACTTCTATTCATTATGAAAATCTGTTTTAATAACATACACATTTTGTTCTTCATATTACAGATGAACTTTAGTCAAATTTCTCAAAGAACAAAATCTTACTCAACCAAGGAAGTACCAATTGTAAGTGAATAAGAATTCTACTGCCTTCATCTTTAGGACAATTTATTTTTGAGGCTAGAGGCCTTCCACTGTGGAATTCTAACTGTCAGAAAATACTACAGATTTAGGATAATTTAATTGTTTGGATACATCAAAGACTAGGTTCAGATTAATAAGAATCATCTTTTATCTTAATCCTTCTCTACAGAGTACCAGGTTCCCTTGACCAAACAGCTCTTTTCATCACTACCTGACAACCTCTGGTACCATTTTCCCTGAATTCCTTCTGCCTCCATCCCAGTTCACAACACAGTTTATTATCAAGCTCAGGGCCATGCATGTGAGCATCATGGCGGTAGGTACAGATATAGCTTCTAATAAAACGCCCATGGATCTAAACGGGGCAGGGTTTGGCATTAACAGGATTATACATTAGAGATGTGTTATGGAAACTCCAAGTGTCTTTAGGACCCGGGAAAAGCAACTGTATCATGTAATGCTGGAACAAGCTAAGAGCATGGCTCTAGAGTTGAAGTGCCTGGTTTCAAAGTCCAGCTCTGCCACCACCAGTGGTGTGACCTGAGCACATGATCTAAGCTTCTGTACCCTTCATTTAAGAAATTGAGTTGTCACAAAGATGAAAAATGATACATGTAAGGCATTTAGTACACCAATGGCGTACAAGAGCTTAAGAAATGAGACTCGCTAAAATTATCATCACTATTATGATGTTATTGGCAAGGCAGCTTTGGCTGTACCTTTTTTTTTTACATCAGACATAATCACATCTTTCACTTCTGTATACCTGAAAGCCAAATGAATGTCCTTCCTTTTCAAAAATCTACCTTTACTCCTAATTGCAGTCACTGCCAAGAGGCTTGGCGGGCAAATAGCTCAAGCTGGTCCTCCTGGGCTGCGCTGCCTCAGATGTTAACCCCACACTCCTGCAGGGTCTGGTTTCACGTTCTGCCCTTCACATGCTCTCACCGTGTCACTTCTTACAGTCAGCCCTGATTTTTAAGGTACGTCTGAATAATAACCTTATATTTGGAACCAACTAAGAATGCTAAAAACAGGTGTTATCTTCTAGACAGACTAAAGAAAACCTAAGAAAGACTGATTAGTACTACCTGGGATTGTGATGAAAGTCCACGTAATAGAAGCTACGGTTAACGAGCCTAAAGAAAAAAAGACAGTTTGGTCTTAGTGCCCTGTTAGACATATTTGGAGCAAAGGAAAGTACATTTCTACAGCAATTTTCAAGGTATTAGAAATGAGATAAGCCCTGGATGAGTAGCTCAATTGCTTGGAATGTCATCCTGTACACCAAAAGGTTGCAGGTTTGATTCCCTGTCAGGGTACGTATGGGAGGCAACAGATTGATGTTTCTCTCTCTTTCTCCCTCTCTTCCTCTCTCTCTAAAATCAATAAACATATCCTCAGACGAGGATTTTAAAAAATGAGATAAAAACAAATGAGGGGAAAAAAGAAATTTGGTTCATAGACCTAAAAATCACCATATGTGAAATAGCAAAAAATAGCTACTGTAATCTCAAATGGTAATCTTTCCTTACAGCCCTTTTCATTTTACTGAACCAAATATTTCAAGCCTCATCTGTGTTCTATTATAATCCTAAAGACAACATGATATCTAGATAATGTTTACATACAAAAATCATTTTAAATCAGGAGGTGATATAAACTGACGTCCAGATTCCCCTTATCCTAAGATTTTATATAATTAAATTGTCTTTTTTTAAAATCCTGAAATGACAATTTTCTCCTTTGGCACAGAGTTTTTTGGCTCCACTTTAGATGCCAACATAGTCTCATCATGAAAATAAATTAAAAGTAGGTGGTCTGGTTAGTCTTCACAATGCTACATTTTAATCAGGCAAAGCAGTGAAAAAGATGATTGTCGCATTGCTGGCATATCTTCAAACAACAGTGCAAGCTGTCCATTTTACTCACGATGAAAAAGCTCTTCAAGAGATTTTGATAAAGGTTTCCCTCCTACTTGCAGTCCACATTTGTAATGTTTATATAAGTGGGGGATATAAATCTTTCTCCAATGAACCCCATGGTTTTTAAAGCAGACTTCTTGTTATAAACTGCCTGTTTCCGTTTTGCCTGCCTAAGCAAGCCAGGCAAAGCCCATTCGCGAGAGACTGGAACTAATTTAATGTGCTCCAGGTTTAAGCCCCCAGCCTCTGCGCCTTTACAGGGAGATTTTACGCAGTGGATTACTGCTGACTTTAACAATGATTCATACGATAAGTGCCTTTTGATTTGTTTTTTAATGTCAGAAAATATGCATTGGCAAAAGAAATGCCATCAAAATCATTTTGTTAAAGCAATATCCATAAAAATAGAAAAAAACAAGTTTGACTTTAGGAAAAAAGAAAAAAAAGGGTAGTCTAATTTTACTCATGCCAAAGTCTTGTTCACATGAATTTGTAGTTTTACTCAATGCAAAAGAACCCAAAGTTGTTTACAGAGAGTTAGATTTAAGACTGGATGAAGTCCAAGATATGATTGGTTGAATTGATATACTTTGCCACAAGACTCGTTCCTATTATTAAAAATACCAAAGCCACACTGAAGATAGACAAAAGCATCATTCTTTATCCAGCCTCAAAGATACACTGTGTGCTTTTTTCAAAGATGCAAAATTCCTTGAAACCAACACTAATTAAAACAAAAACACATTCACAAAGCCCAGGGTAAGATCCATCACCTCAAAGTATGTCAGGGGAGGAAAGTCTCCTCTGTTTAACTCAAAGGAACAGAGCAGGAGAGACATTAATTCAAAAGAAAACAAACTGAGAAACAAAAGTATATATTGTACTATTATTCTAGATTTCTGCATTTCAGGAGCCTGAACCAGTCATCAGAATATGTTTTTAAAATGCCAAATGTAATAAGATATACTTGTCCTAGTCATCTGTTAGTTTCTCCTATTTTAATTTTCTTGATGTTGCTTTGAAAGGGCCAAAGTCATACAGTAGGGGGCAGTATTGTAACATCATGCTCACACTTGAAACACTCTAGGGTTGACCCAAGGAGGAAAATGGATAATTATTCATTAACATCATACCATGTTGACATAATTATCCTAATTTATTACAAAATTTTAGTTTTTTTCCCTGACTCCAACTTGCTTTTCCATTGCTTATTTACAATATTAAGATCTCTTAAATAATACAAAAACAAAAGCTTTTTATAAAAACCTGAGACATGCTGATTGCTACTTAGTAGTGGAAGAACTATTTATTGAATGTCATATATCAAAAGCATGAAGACCTCTCCAATTGCAAATATCCAGATGTTCTTTATTATAAAAAATATATATATCACATTGGGAGATGGTAAAAAAAAAAAGAGAATGAATATTTCATGTTGGTCTAAAGTAAAATGCAGGGCTAGTGTATAAACACAAGTCAAGGTGACCAATGCTAATTGATGTTAATTTCAAAAGTATGAGGTAAGAAAATAATTACAAGTACAAGAATGCATTTGTATTTTCAGAAATAAACTTTTTCTTTCCATTTACCTAGAATGGTTCTTGGCTGGCCAGCTAGGAAATATGGAAACTGAAACTGTTTTTACTAAATGCTTGGCTTCCAATGACTTACAATGCCTTGGGAGTTTGCAGAGGAAAAAGCTAATTCTTTGCCAGGTCCCAAGAACAAAACCTATAGATACATAATGAATTTTTTTTTTTTTTTACCACACATAATGGTAATCCATAAGGCTTTCTCTAAATTCTATATTGTGTGACCGAAACTTTTATTTAAACCTGAAAGCCTTAAGGTCATAAATAAAACAAAAACTAATTATTTGACTTTAAAACAGTCAAGCTTCATGCAGTCTTAACAAGTGTTTATGCTTATCTTTGTCTTTAACTTCAACTCAAAGGTTTGTCGGTTTGCTTGTTTTAAGAAAGTGGGGTGTTAGAGATTCCAACAGGGATTTTTCCCAATCTAATAATTCTACTGAAAAATTCAATATTAAAATGATTCCTTTATAGACGAATGGGCTGATATTTTGAAATGTACACAGAGATCCTAAAAGGCAAAAAACATTGTTGAGATATCATTGGAAGCCAGCAAGAATTTATTCCACCATCTTTGAGTGCTGTGAATTCTAAACTTCATTACTTCAAGTTATGTTAAGTTTATTCCGTATTTCTCTCTACTTGTCTATTCCTGTTTAAGTTGTTAAAAGTTAGGGCTCCCGGGTTTATGTTGTGTGAGGGCGTGTGTGCACGCGCACGCTTCTGACGTACAAGACTCTGCCACGTATGCTTCTTGGATGATGTGGTCTGCCGAGTACCTTTTCATCAAGGTCTCAATTGTGACAGCTTCCTTTTTCAAGACTTAACAGAAAAACTGGACCTATAATTACCACGAAATTTCCCTCAAATTGAGCTAAACAACGTATATTTGAGTTGCCAGTTGGGACATAATTCTTCATAATTATTGTACAAAGAGCCCATGACAGTTGCAACAAAGTAATTGACTAATGGAAGAGCATCAGGTATGCATTTCCTTGAAACATCTGTTTGAAACTCTCAGTCATTTGAAGAGCATGTAAAAATGGTCCCATCTTCTAATTAGTTTCTCACCAGTCAAAACAGCACTGCCAAAGTTGTTTTAAGTAGGATGCAGAGGCCAAGGTTCTATAGCAAACCTGATGCAACCATTTGGTTCATCCAAAGACAAGCATTATTTCATCTCCAAATGCTGATTTGTGACAGAGAAGGGAGCAGCATTTTTCTTCTAATAATAACAACATATTTTCCTTATTATTTAAGACATTTCTCTGTCACCTGTGGTCAAAAAGCATCCTGAGAAACCCCATAAATATGTACTGACGTTCTTGCCTCCCCTCCCTCTTATAGGAGGGAGGAGCTGACCCAGAAACCACAGGGTGAGAGCTTCGGGTTGTGTGCTCTAGAATAAGAAATATACTTGGCCTTTGTCTCAGGTTCCTGAGACAGAGCTCCTAAATCCTTTAGAATGTCCTGAGTGACGAGTATCTTTCATTATTCATAACAGGTCCCTTTTGATGATTTTATGCTAACAAGGTGACTTAGGGTGGGGTCCCTAGGTAAACTCAGGGTGGGAATGATCACCGGAAAGGCCAAATAATGAGAGGGCTGAAACTGTCTGCCCCACCCACAGTCCTATAGGGAAAAGAGTAGGGCTGGAGAATGAGCTCTATGGAAACTCTTAAACAGGAGAATTTGATGGGGCTCCGGGTTGGTGAACACGTTAACTTGCTGGCAGGTGGTGCACCAGAGAGGACATAGGAGTTCTATGTCCCGCCAGCCCCCATACTTTGCCCTAGTCATCTCTTCCATCTGGCTGTTCCTGAGTTGTATACTTTATAATAAACTGTTAATTGTAAACGAAATGTTTTTCTGAGTTCTATAAGCCACTCTAGCAAATTACTGAACCTGAGAAGGAAGTCACAGGAACTCCTGATTTATAGCTAGTCAGTGAGAAGTACCAGTTGCCAAACTTGCAAAGGGCATCTGAAATGGGGACAGTTGTGTGGAACCCCATTAACTTAAGGGATCTAATGCTAACTCCAGGTGGATAGTGTCAGAATTGAACTGAATTATTGGACATCCATTTGGTATGTAAAGAACTGGAGAAATGGTCGGTGTGAGAAAACATCCTTAGTTATATTTCTAGAGTACAGATGGGTTGAAGCCAGGCATCTCTCATATGACCAATGACAGAATTTCCAAGTGCATTGTCAGCTTGGGTTACTGATAGGGGAGCTCTGGAGTTAAGGATTCTAGCCTTAGTTATAGTTGATAGGCTTAAGTGATTAATGCATGTGGAAAGCTATTATTCCAGGAACTGGAATGCATGACCTATGTGACTCCAGGAGGTTGATAAGCAATTCAACCTTTGTTCCTCAGGGCATCTGCAAGCAATGCAGATGGTATCTAAGCCATTGTGTTCCAGGGAAGAAACATGCAGATAAAGAATTATTGATCAGCAGCTAAAGAAATACATACTAGGAAAACTGTCACCAGAAGGCAGCTCTTATCTTTTTTCCAAACCCCTTACCTATCCTTTTCTTCTCCTTATAAAAAGGTCTGTTGAGATGAGATGTTAAGACAATTCTTAGGGTACATAATCTGCTGTCTTCTTAGGTCACCAGCATCTAAATAAAGTGTCCATAAAGATTCAATCCTTGTCTTTACATATTAGTTCTGGTGGTGACAGACAGCACAAATGCCGACTTTTCTGACTGCACTGCCATAACAAAACACCAGAGACTGGATTGCTTAAACAACAAAAATTTATTTTCTCACAGTTCTGAAGGCTGGAAGTCCAAGATCACACTGCCAGCATGACTGGGTTTTGGCGAGGGCTCTCTTTCTGGCTTTCAGATGGCTGACTTCTCAGTCTGTCCTCACATGGCAGAGAGAAAGAAAGCAAGCTCTCTCATATCCGTTCTTACGATGCACTCACTAATCCTATTCTGAGGACTCCAACCTCACTCCCTCATCCAAAACTAATGATTTCCTAAAGGCCTCATCTCCAGATATCAATATCTTCACATTGCAGGTTAGAGTGCTTCAACATATGAATTTTGGGGGGAGGGGGTGTAATTCAGTCCACAGCACTGAGATTATTGGCTAAAATCAGAAATATGAGGCCTGTCCAGAAAAGTCCAGCCATTGTTAATATAATGAGAATGGTTTGTGTGACATCGATGTAACCTGGCAGCCAAAGAGGGTGGGCTAGAATGTGCATACGTGAACAATAATGACTTCACTGTACTAGTCAATGGGGGTGGTAGACACCCTTGAGTGAGC
This sequence comes from Mormoops blainvillei, assembly GCA_004026545.1. NCBI lineage: Eukaryota > Metazoa > Chordata > Mammalia > Chiroptera > Mormoopidae > Mormoops > Mormoops blainvillei. The sequence goes on along the minus strand of PVJD01002982.1, from coordinate 89,866 downwards.
ATGTGTACTGTGTGGCCACACATTCAGGATGACTAAGCGAGTAGAACAATGGATCTGCATCAAATTTTGCTTTAAGCTTAAACGTTCCTCTGCAGAAACTATCCAGATGATTCAGAAGGTGGCATCTATGGGCAACTGGTGACTGGAAGCTTCATCATGACAATGTGCCCACTCATGCATCATTTCTTGTGCAGAGTTTTTTGGTGAAACATCAAATCACTCAGGTGACTCAGGCCCCATACAATCCAGATTTGGCACCCAGTGACTTCTGGCTTTTCCCAAAATCAACTTTGAAAGGGAAGCGATTTCAGACCATTGATGAGATTCAGGAAAATAGAATAGGGCAGGTGATGGTGATTGGGAGAACTGTGTGAGGACCCAAGGTGTCTACATTGAAGAGGACTAAGGCATCGTTTATAAAGTTTCTTGTATCTTGTATCTTCTTCAATAAATGCCTCTATTTTTTCATATTAAATGGCTGGATACTTTCTGGACAGGCCTCATACAGCTTATAATCATGCAATAATATTTCTCTCTATGGATGGGTAACTATACTGCACCTGAACCCTTAAAACAAGGACACAAGAAACTGAGTCTACCTTAGAGTCACTGTAATAGAGGTTCACCTTAATTCCTACCAGCAACCTCTCCTGTTCTTCCTACCCACCCACTTCCAAACTCACCCTCAACAAAAACTCTCACTGTAGGATGTAAGAAGTATTATGAATGTGAATCTCTGAAAATGTTGAACTGTTAAAGTGTATTACAAATGAAAAAGATTACTGATATAATAGGGTTTGAAAGCAAAATATAAGCACTGTCTCTCTGATTAATAACAGAGTTTTTGTCTACTTAATGTGAAAGCAAAAATCAGTTTCTAGGAAAAAGACTGGGGCTTCCTGTTTAGAAAGTCAGGAGATAAGACAAGCGCTCTGCTAATAACATAAAGAAGTTTTCCTCCATGAAGAAAAGAGTCTCTGGTTTCAGTAACATGTGTTCAGATCAAATCCTGACTATGTATTTAATATTGATGGATAAATGCTGATAAAGTGTATTGTTTCAAGGGCATAAATATAATCTACATTATGACCTGTGTAGCTCTAATAGACTCGATCTCAGAACACTCACACGTACACAATGAATTCACTTCAGTCAGTCATCTCTGTGCATCTGAGATATAGAAATTCATTATCAAAATCAAAAGTTTGAAACCTTAGTAAAGTTTGAGTACTTGCTGGAAAATATAGTTGACATTATTATTTATAGATAATAGGAACACTATTTTAAAAAGAGAAAGTATGGTCAAAGAGTCCCTTTGGTTTGTATCTGCTCCAGTGAGATCAGAGAGGTGTAACTGAAGATTTATAAGTGACACTTTAAATTTTAGAAAGAATTTTAAACAATCAAAATTGTTTAAAATTAAGATAGAAGATTAAACATGTATATCTGAATATTCTATCTCCCAAAACTCTAATAAAAGTACCTAAATAAATAAATAAAAAGAAACAGGAAAAAAAGTTTTTGTGTTTTAATAATTAACTCATAAGCACAAAGAAAACTGAAAAGGAAATAACAGCAACAAAATTTTGGAACCTTGAAAGCCAATGGATACCTGTTAAAGGACTTAGGAGAGCCAAGAAAGCCAAACCCTAACAGGTGGAAAAGCTGGTAAGAAAACCCATTTATGCTACAGTGTCCACAAAAGGCTCTGGAAAGGGTGGCAAGGGGCTCCTCAGAAGTTAGAGGGAGCTGGAGTACATTAATAGCAAGTGGGATTACATTGTGTGGGAAGTAGCTGGATCCTTAAGTCCCTTCCAACACCTCACAGTGCTTGGCAACGGCCCTTCCCTTATCTTGCAGCAGACAGCAGGTACTCTCTGGAGAGAGTAAAACAAAAGGTTTTGGTCTAGGGACTGCCTGGCAAAGACACAGGAATTAAATGAACATACACCAAAAGCTGGACGCTGATACTACCCACCTGCTATGGTGTAAATGTTTGTGTCCTCCGCCCCCCATATTCATACGTTGAAATCCTAGCCTCCAAAGGTGATGATGTAAGGAAGTGGGACCTTTGAGAGGTGCTTGAGCCCTCATGAATGGGATTAGTGTTGTAGAGAGATTCTGAGCCCCTTTAACCAGGTAAGGAGGCAGCAAGAAGGTGCTGGCTATAAGGCAGGAAGAGGTCCTCACCAGAATGTAGCCATGCTGGCGTCCTGGTCTGGATTTTCCCTGCTTCCAAAACCAAGAGAAATAAGCTTCTGCTGTTCCTAAGTTTACGCAGCCTGTGGCATTTGGGTATAGTATCCCGAATGGACTGACACAACTTTGTCTTCTACGTGGCTGTCAAAAGATACATTCAGATCTTTTCCATTCTGTGCAAAAAACTGGGAGGGCACTTTTGGGGAGAATTTTTGGGAGCTCAGGAGAAAAGACCTAATAAAAATTCTAATGGTTCTCCAGCAAACAACTTACCCAATCACCCACAGTAAATCTCTCAAATCCACAGACCTATCATAGGTTCGTTCAGCATATCCAATTAGCTTTTTAGACATCTACTCTAATTCTTACAACCAGCAATTATCTATCTAAAGAAACATTCTAATATAGAAAAAAGAGAAGAAAACAACTTAAAAAAATTAGAAGACAATGTTGAAGAATCATCAGGGAGAAGATTCTATATCCCTAAAACAAAAACAAAATGCTATTTTAAAAACAATAATACAGTATACACATGCACACAAACAAACATGAAGAACACCTGAAATTTTAAAAACGATATCAAAAGTAAAAAAACTCAGTAAAAAGCTTGGAAGACAAAGCTGAGACTATCTCTCAGAAGAGAAAAAAAGAAAACATAAGAAATAAAAAACAGTTTTAAAAGATTCAAATGTTATTGGTCAATTCCTCACTGAATATTGGATGTCCACTTAACTGTTGCTTCCTCTGTTGCTAATAGCGGGTTCAGAAATCAATGATGAACAGAGTTTCACTATATAGCCTCTGCTTCATTCATTCATGGGGGCATGTCCTCACTATGTACCCAAATAATAAGCTTTCAAGGAACATTTACTTTTGTTGTGCAGTGTTAAGACTAGAAAAAAGATGACAAGTCATGGCCTCCGTCCTCAAGAAACTACATTATAGAGAAGTGACAGAACAGTGTTCATAAAGTCCTTACGTTGTTTTGCAAGTGACTTTTAGATCTTAGTCCATTTTTAAAAAATGCAAAATTATACATAATAAATGATGCATTTTGAGTGCAGTCCAGACAACAAAGAGGAAGGGGAACTCCAATCAGCAAACCCTTACTCAGAGAAAATACCTGGCACTATTATAGCACAAGACTGGTGAATGAATGGATATACAAGTACTTTACATGAGTAAAAAAAAATGCTAATACAATGTTTTCTATGATTCTCTCTTTTAAACTTCTTTTTAAAATTAATCATCCATGCCCTGGCCGGTGTGCCTCAGTTGGTTGGAGGGTTGTTCTGTACGCCAAAAATGTTGAGGGTTCAATTCCCAGTCAGGGCATACACCTAGGTGGTGGGTTTAATACCCAGTCAGTGTACATATGGGAGGCAACCAATCAATGTTTCTCTCTCTCCCTCCTTTCCTCTCTCTATAAAAGCAATAAACATATTTTAAAAAAATCAGTTATGGTCCCGGTTGTTGTAGCTCAGTGGATTGAGTGCTGAGAACCACAGCATTGCTGGTTCGATTCCCCAGTCAGGGTGCATGTCTGGGTTGCAGGCCAAGTCCCCAGTGAGAGGGGCGCTTGAGAGGCAACCACACATTAATGTTTCTTTCTCTCTTTCTCCCTCCCTTCCCCCTCTATAAATAAATGAATAAATAAATAAATAAATAAAAACCTTTAAAAAAATTAATCAGTTATGTTCTGGCCCTGCTTACTGTGAATAGGACTTTAACTAGAGTTTTAATTTCAGAAAGTGGGTTTCCTTGTTCTCAATTAACTCTTGTTAGTTTCAGAATACGTTAAGTTGAATCTTCAGGTAGCACTGCGTAGATTCCACTTGATTCTAATGCTTAAGATTCTGGTTTCTCAGCCGTAGGAAGATAGGATGGCGGGTGGGTGGAGGAAGGGAGAACGGCAGTTGCTACTAAGAAGCTGCAGGGGGGATTGACACAAGAGTGGGACTAAAAAGATCTGTTTAAGCCACTTGTTTTCAGACTGTGGTCAGGGACCCTGGGGAATCTTTTCAGGGGGTCCAAAAGGTGAAAATTATTTTCATAATAATACTAAGACATTGTTTGCCTTTTTTCTCTCTCATTCTCTGAGGAGTACACAGTGAAGTTTTCCAGAAGCTATGAAACATGTTGATATGACAACAGACTGAATGCAGAAGCAGATAGAAGAATCCAGCTGTCTTCTATTAAGGCAGACATTTTAAAGAGATTTGCAAAATACAAAACGATGCCCCTCTTCTCATAAAATGCTTCTGTTTTGAAAAAGTTATTTTTCATAAAAATATATTAATGTTAACATGCAATGGATTTATTATTGTTATTTTTAATCAATTAATAAGATTTTTTAAATTTCTCAGTTTTATTTTCCAGGGTAGTTAGTATCAATAAATATAACCTTCATAAACAGAAGTTCTTTGGAGTGCATTATAATGTTCAAGAAGTTTGAAGGCCACTGGTTTAAACCATATAATGAAGGGTCAAAATGCCAACTAAGGAGTTTGAATTTTAGGCTTAATGAGGCTATTTCCTACTTTCTAGTTTACTACTTCACTTTCCTTCCCTTCTTGGGTTGCCTTACAGTACTGGATGTGTGGTAGAGCCCCAAGCTCAGTTCCTTCCAGTTGACTTTGACATCACTCAGGCATGGCACTCCTGTTCCTTCTGATGGGAAAAATAAAAATTCAGAACTTCATAGAATTCACTGTTGGAAAAACATTCTCCTCTTCTCAAAACCAAACACTCCTTTCCTTCCCCAAAGTTAGTAAAGTTAACCCCATATTATAGCTTCAAAAGGATCAGGACTTGCAAGAGCAAAACTAAGACAAAATGTGGGAAGTATTAACATGTTCCGGTGGGTATATTCAGTACACCCAAGCTGACATAGCCACGATGAAACCTCGTGAGCAAGCATTTGCCCATCTCACTTCCCAAACCAACAACAAATTCCAGAACAGGCTGGAAAGAGTACCTAAATCAAAAGAAAGCAAAAATCTATTTGCACGTGAACAGAGAATAGCACAATGAAGTATTAAGGAGATGACGAGTGAGTGAGTGTGTATGTACAGGGCAGTAGCGTGCACAAGTCCATTTGGGTTGGAGGGGGTAGAGATACGGAATTATGGACAAATGACTAATATTCATTAAGGTACAAGGAGAACAATTCATATTAGACAGAGAGTTTTAGAGTAGTTATTGTTATACAATTACTATACAGGATCATTTGTTCTCTTGAAAATGATAGCAGTTTTTTAAAGGAAACCAATAGAAACACTCAAATTCTGCCTCACAAGTGAATCTTAACTAACTTGCAATAATTACAGCAATATTTTTTTAAACAAGCACATGCTTTTTTCCATCTTGTTAACAAATATAGTTGATTTAAAGAAGAAAATTATTCATAGCGTGGTGCCAGTAGACAGCAGGCCAAGGAAAATATTCAGCTTGTATGTATCAGTGTGGCTATTTTTATTATTAAAATATTAAAACACTTCTGTGATAATGATAAATAAAGGGTGTGAAAACACATATGGTACACATAAATGTTTTGTAGCAATGATAATTATACTGGAATTATTTCATAGGCTTGAGGTAAAATGCACTACCTTTTTACAAAGTTTACTGTCTAAACACAACCAATTGCATATAAAATTTTATACATAATTTTCTCTAGCATAAACATAATGAGATGATGAATAAAAAGAGAACTCAAGATCACTACCTTTTTATGTTTTATTGCTGCAGGTGTATAGGAAAAAAAAAAACTCTCTTGGAGATGCACAGTGCCAAAACCAAAACTCCAAAACCTCCTTTGGAACAGAATAAGAAAAACCTGTCTCTGATTTCATTCATTTCTCTCCAGGGACCTGACTTTTGATACACAGAAGGGGCCAAAATTAAAACCAGAGTGAGTATGCCCCCAAAGTCTATTTACTTTCAGTCAGGCCCTGTAAAAAACCTTTTTTGTCACAACTCTTAAGTGTTCTCATACAAAAACTTCATGCCAGTTTAAGCTAAAAAGTAATTCAAACATTAGATGTACAAGCAAATAACATAGCATGTAAGAGTACTAGTGAAATTCTGCTTCAAAGAGTTCTTAAAATTTTTACATTCATCCAACTAATAATACCATATGTTTTTTTCACAATGCTTAACATAACTTTCAGACGTAGTAAGATCAAAACACCAAATAATAATAATGATGGCTACTGCCTCCGCCACTACTACCAGAGCCTGTGAGACCTCAAAGTCTGTCCCCGATCCTCCTCATGCACCTCTCTGAGCTCACTCCCCCACTGTCTGACACACACTCAGCAGTGGCCTCCACCCTGCCTAGGGTTTTGAAACTTCCTGATGCCTCTGCCTAGAACACTCTCTACTCAAATGGCCTCATGGCTCACTCCCTCTCTTCATTCAGGTCTCCATTCAAATGTCATTTCTCCAGAAATGTCCAGCTCTAGCCACATGATATGAGACAGCTCCCCCAAACCCCATGGCTTATCATCCCCATGACCTAGTTTTATTTTTCCTCATAGCATTTATCACCAACAGTGATACTCAAATTATTTAAGAGCCACTACAGCAAGAACACTGATCAATAAAACAAATGCTATAGACAATCAGGTCAGTTTATAAGCTCATTATATACATGTTTTATATATTTGTTTATATATTTGTTTGTTTGGTCACTGTCCATTTCATTAACCAGAATGTAAGTTTTTTCAGGGAATGGGCTCTGTAGTATTCACTGCTCTAGTTTTACCACATGGAACATTATTATTAGTCACATAGTAGGCACTGAATAATTATTTGTTGAAATAAGTAACTGAGTACTTTCTGTATATCTATGTGTTAATATAGTCTAATAATTTATCAGAAATACAAAGAATATTCTTATATTAAATGTGATCAAGTATTGAGTTATTGAAAGACCATATGAATGTACACACATGTACAATTTAACAGCAACAGATACAATAAAGCAATTAATATTGTAGTAACATCTAACCATAACTCACTAGCTTTGATGAGTCAGGTGGCAATTGCAAGAGTTTACATCTATAACAAGAGTCCCAAAGACTCCATCCAGTTCTTACTGATTCTACTGTTGAGGGTTGAGAGGAGGGTGAATCTCTCTACGAAAATAAATATGTCTTACTGAAATAAAAATTTTGAAACCCTAATTCAAATTACATTCATGGGTATTTGAAATATTAGCTTCTCTTTCCTTTCAAAAAAGTGAAGCAATTTCCCATACAGGAAGTACTACAAATGAGTCTCAGCTTTTTTGTGATTCTTATTTCCATCACAGAAAAAAACTAGTACTGATCAAGTACTGGCAAACATGGAAGTAACAGTGGAACTAGTAAAAGCAGCAGAGCAGTAGCAGAAGTAACAGTAGTAACTGTAATGGTGAAATCTATCTTTTGAGTACCCAGGAGTTAGTAGCACTGTGCCTAGAAGGGTACACATTATTTTCAATGCCCAGGCCACCAAAAAGCTACCCAATTAAACAAGTGAGGGGCCGGGGGCTTGGTAAGATCAAGCAACTCTCCTTGGAGACTTGAAAATAAGGTAACGTTGATCATTGCTGAATGCCCTCAAGGAAAGGAGAGAAGAAAATAATGTCCTTATTTGATTGATGAAGAAACTAAGAAGCAAAGGATTTAAAGGCTGAAAACATGACTCCCATTCACAGGAGTCTTTGTCTATTGAGAATAAATATCCCTGTGCATTCTTTTCTTTTCTTTATTTTATTTTATTTATTTCTAGAGAGAGGAGAAGGGAGGGAGAAGGAGAGAGAGAGAAACAGCAATGTTTGAGAGAAACATCTATCGGTTGGCTCTTGCATGCCCTAACTGGGAACCTGGCCGAGGCACGTGCCCTGACCAGAAATCAAACCCATGAACTTTCAGTTTGCAGGAGGATGCCCAACCCACTGAGCCACACCAGTCAGGGCTGCCCTATGCATTCTTAATGCCACCAAGACCTTGCCTCATAATAAAAATTGTAAAATTAAATAAAACCACACTGAATCCAAATCTATGGATTTGGATTCTATGGATTAAATCTATGGATTTAAATCTATAAATTAAAAAGACCTTGCTAGTAACTAGTTATCCTTACAATACTGACACAGTTTGGAATGTTTATGCCTTGCCATCTCTTAACTCATTCTCCAATGACAGTTTATGATATGAATTCCCATTTGATGAATATTGTCTAGATTTTGGATACAGTTTTTAGAATATGATGCATTGACTGCTTGCCGATTACTTTTTTACTTATTACACCAACTTCAAGTCAGGACTATTATACTAGAAAAAAATAATTAAGTTAAGATTAAAATGCGCCTCTAGAAGACACATTAGGGGAAGGTAGAACGAGATGAGCGTTTCTGGAAGATGGTGATCAGGAGCAAGGAAGGGAGAACAGCAGCTCTGCTGGCGCCGGCTGCACTTCAGTCCTTAAACGTCGCTGGCGCCATGGGGGGCTCAAGAAGGGGCAGCAGAGGGACAAAACAAAAAAACTATGTTCAACAACACATGGGGCTGATTCTGTTCATGATGTCCCTTTGTTCCTGGTACCTGACATTACTTTGAAAGAGTCAAATTTCAGTATCACTGAGTTTCCTGACCACATTGTTTTCCCATCAGGCTTATTACTAAAACAGCTTTTCACAGCATCAGTTAACACTTCGGAAATCTGTTCCTATACAACCATCTTATCTGGACTATGCCTTTCCCCTTTCCCCCAACTTGGTTTCTTTAACACAAGAAAAACAGTACAAATTTTAATCATGTTCTAAAACAGTGAGAGAAGCAACGTTGACGCAGTGAGTTAAAAAGAGAATAAAAACCTTGGTGTTGAAACACAGAATCTTGATCATGTCACCAACACAGTATTGCACATGTATGTGCTCCAACATTCTTCTCCAAGCTTTGATGGAAGAAATTACTCTTAAATGACTGCAAAGCACACCAATATGAGTGGTTGCCAGAAAGCTTAATTGTTATTCTTATCCATGAAAGAGTAGATATCTATATATAATAAATTTTTTAAATATTAAATGATAAACATTGGCTAATAATAACTTGAACTTACTTTTTTATTTGATGTTTTAATTTGGTTTAATAATTTATTGAAATAACTACTTTAATGACCATTTTGGAGTTAAAAAAAAAAAAGATGTGGAACTTCAACACAAATTAAATTCATTAAAATTAGAAGAGTTTTTCCAAACAGCCTTTTCCCCCTACAATATTGATTCCAAATGACTTGCCCAGCACAATAAGTCAGTACTAGTTCTGGTTACCATATTTAATCATGATTTCAGAGATATGCCAAAACATCAAAGGGATATCATCACAAGTACAGTAATGTGCTGGAAGAAAAGAACTGGCTCCCAAAAGCTTAAAGCCCTAATTTGTATTGTGTCTTATATAATTATTGTTATCTTTGAAAAGTAATATAATTTCAGCTTTATGTATTTAATTTTGGACCCAGATATTTGTAGACAAGGGCAGTAGCAGATTCTACAGAAATGTATTTGTACTACCTCAAAGGAAATTTTGTTTTTTTCCCCCAAAAGAGCATGGACTGCTCCCCAGATGTGGGGGCCGTACGGCACATGGCACGAGAGCCCAGGACAGTAAGGCTGAAGCTGATAAGCCCGCCAGGCAAAAGCAACCACTCTGAGGTGATGGACAAATGTTTGGTTTTGTTGATTTTCTAGGAAAAAATAGACATGTAAGTATAAATCACTTTATTTTTAACCTAGAAATACAGCTCAGCCAGTCATTTCCTCCAACTCTTTATTGTCTTGGCTTGAAAGGAAATTTATCCATGTGTAGTTTATTACTTGGTTTAAATTCTATCCTCTTCATATACAATTCATGTTGAAGTTAAAAGAAAGAAAACTGAATCAGAAACTGCTAGTAGGGTTGCTTTAACTAGCGAACAGATTAAAAAAAAAATTTTTTTTTTTTTTGCTAAAACTCTCAAGGAACTGTTACAGCTAATCAGTCTTTAGGACCTGTATGTTCTGTTTCTGGGTTATCTCTTGAATGTAATCCTTCTTTTCTCAAGCGTCAGCCCTTTCTCCAGAAACGTGTACCCTGTATTCGAACCATGCCATGCTAGAAGATCCTGTAGCATGCCATGTACTATCTGAGTTCTGAATATGCAGCTCCTACTACTCTAAGTGCCTTTCCCATCCTTCCCTAACTGGTAAATTCCTTTTCAGCCTTTAAAACATAGTTCAAGTATCAGCTGCTCATGAAATCCTGCTTGGTTTGCCTAGGACAACAGTGTGGTGATTGTAGGGGAGAGGGGTATAGAGGGATAAAGGGTAATAGAAAAAAATTACAATAAAAAAAATTTTAAAAAGAAAAAAGAAAAAGAAAAAAACCCCAAAGGATTATGTCTTTATTAATGCCTTTTTAAATGAGCTACTACAAATAATGCCACCAATACATTTCTACTTTAATGAGAAAGGAATAAAGATAATACTGATGGCAGCTGACACTTATAGAGGACTCTGTTTATGCCAGATAAAATGTTAAGTACTTTATGCAAATTACCTCATTCAAGGTTGTGAACTTAATATATAAATAGCTCTTACAAAGATACAAAATAATAAATACATTTGCATTACAGACTCTGCAGGAACAAGAAAATAAAACCACTCAATCCAACTGAATTAGACTAAAGATGATCACAAACCCTTTGCTTCCCTTGGAAAGTAGAGTCCAGTGTTTCCCCCTCATTTCTGGGCTGGTCAGAAGTGATGTTCTTGGGCTTCAGAGGCTAAGTTATGAGAATAAGAAGTCTCGTAGCAGCTTCTGCCTATAACAGTTCTCCTGGACCACTTTCTCTTACCTGAGCCTCCACGTAAGAGGTCTGTCTACCCTGAGACTGCCATGCTGAAAAGGCCATGTATCGATCCTGCAACTGAGACCATCCTTCGAGCTGCTCCCTACCAGGTCCAAACATGTGACTGAAGCCTCTTGGGCCCTCTACATCAACCCTTTTACCAGCTGATTACCACTAAGTCACCTCATTAACTGCCACGTGGAGCAGAAGAATTGCCCAGCTGAACTCTGCTTGAATTTCTGCCACACCTAATTGTGAGCTATAATAAAATGCTTGCTTTAATCCAATAAATTTGGGGGTAATTTGCTGTGTGGCAATAGATAATTGGAAAACCCACTATTCATTGAAAACTATGATATCATTTTCATGTATTTTTCCATTATTTCTTCTAACTTCATGTATCTAACATCTCTCTACTTTCTTCTTTCTTTATTATTGGACAGTTGGGTTTATACTCTATGCGCAGTTTTGTTTTTCATATCCATAAGAATAAATACTTTTTCCATTAACAGTCTATGAAAATTTCCTCACCTCATTAAAAATATTCTTTAATAACTTGATTTTTAATGACTACATACTGCATTCCATCATTCTCCTATTGTGGAACATTTAAGTTGCCCCTAATTTTTTATTATTATACAATAAAATTATAATGATCATCTTTCAAAGTAAATCATATCAGCATCTCTAATTATGTCCTTAAGATTAATCAATAGAAACAACAAGTGCTGGCGAGGATGTGGAGAAAAGGGAACCCTAATGCACTGTTGGTAGGAATGTAGACTGGTGCAACCACCATGGAAAAAAAGTATAGAATTTCCTAAAAAAATTAAAAATGGAACTGCCTTATGACCCAGCAATTCTACTGCTAGGCATATACCCTAAGTATCCCAAAACACCAATTCAAAAGAACCTATGCACCCCTGTGTTCATGGCAGCACAATTTACAACAGTCAAGAGCTGGAAACAGCCTAAGTGCCCATCATTAGATGAATGGATTAAAAAACTATAGTTCATCTGTACAATGGAATACTATGCATCAGAAAAAAACAAGAAATTCCTACCCTTTGCGACAGTGTGGATGGAACTGGAGACTATTACGCTAAGTGAAATGAGCCAGTCGGTGAAAGACAAATACTGTATGACATCACTTATAAAAGGAAGCTAATCAACAAAATAAACTAATGAGCAAGATAGAACCAGAGACAAGGAAACAGGGAACAGACTGACAGCTGCCAGAGGAAAGGGGGGAGGGGAGAATGATAAAAAGAAGAGGAAGGGGGTAGTCAAAGAACAGGTATGAATGACCCATGGATGTGGACAATGTGTGGGGATGGACAGTGGGAGCAGGAGGTAGGGTGGGATGCAGGAGGGCAAAGGGGAAAAGATTGGGACAGTTGTAATAGAATAAACAAGAATTTTAAAAAAGGATTAATGAATAGAAGTGAAATTACCAGGAAAGACATAACCTTTTCAAAGATTGCATCATACATTGCCAAAGTATTTTGGCAATTCACTCTCCCGACAATAATGTTTTTTGATGACCTGCCGTTGAGCTCTACCCAACACTAAATTATCATTCATTAATCTTTGCTTATTTGAAGTGGTAAATTGCTTCTAAATGTCGCTTGAGTTTACATTTTTTATTAGTAGGAAAAGTGAACATTTTTATCATATGTGTTATTGGCTACTCTTATTTCTTCATCTGTACAATGGCTGGGCACATATTTTTTTAACCATTTTTTTTCTGTTGAGCGATTATGTTTTTCTTATCCATATGAATGGATTCTCTAGATTTATATATGTCACTCTTTGTCTTGATGACATACTTTTTTCTATTCTGTTAACCTTTTATAGTAGTTTTGATTTATCAATATCTTATGTAAAATTTTTAACAAAAATAAAAATGGCTAACATGTATTACGTTTTCTTATGTTCTTTTTAAAGATTTTATTTATTTTTTATTTTTAGACAGAGGGGAAGGGAGGGAGAAAGAGAGGGAGAGAAACATCAATGTGTGACTGCCTCTCGCACGCCCCCTACTGAGGACCTGGCCTGCAATCCAGGCACGTGCCCTGACTGGGGAATTGAACTGGCAACCCTTTGGTTTGCAGGCCAACGCTCAATCCACAGAGCTACACCAGCCAGTGCTATATTATGTTTTCTATGTGGCTGGCAAAGAGCAAGTACTTTACATAAATTTTTGTATTCTAAAGACTTAATGAATTTCCTTGCTCTTATTGATAAACCCTCCAATTTATAGACGAGGAAGCTGAGGCTCGCTTAATGAAGCAAATAATTTCCCACAAGATCACTCAGTAAGGTCAGGGTCAAAATTTAGATCCAGGACCATCTGATTTTAAAGTCCTCTCTCTTAACCCTGGCTGGTGTGGCTCAGTGGATTGAGTGCCAGCCTGCGAAACAAGGGGTCGCTGGTTTGATTCGCAGTTGGGGCACATGCCTGGGTTGCGGGCGATGTCCCCTGTGGGGGGCCGCGCAAGAGGCAACCACACATTGATGTTTCTCTCCCTCTCTCCCTCTCTTTCTCTAAAAATAAAATCTTTTTAAAAAATCATATGGTCTTTAAAAAATAAATAAAGTCCTTTCTCTTAACCACTAAGCTATAGTTACCATATCTGGCAATTTTCCCCCTTCATGATTAATTCCATAGCTTTTATGTTTGGAATGTTCTTCCCTAATCCATGATTAACCATATGATTACCAATATTTTATAGAAGCTTTCTTTTGGTTTTGGTTTTTAATTTACACTTTTAATACAGCAGTAACCACCTCCAACCAATTGTTCTTATCCATTAATTAAATATTCTTCCTTTTCCCACTGGTTTGTAGCAGTGCCATTATTAAATTTACTAAATTCATTAAATACTAAAATATTCCCACATCTGTTTCTGAACTATTTTGCAACAGTACTACATAATTAGCAATTATTGTTGATGGAAGGGGTGGTGTTTATTACTGAATTAAAAGGATAAACAGAAACACCAAAACCAAAAAATATATAAAATACTGATAAGCATTACTGATATATAATTAATATGCATATATATATCATAATGTGGGTCTCACTTAACATTATTTTTTTTCATTTTTTAATGCCTATATTTAAAAAAACTTTAATTCTTTAAAAAAATCAGACACTGGAATTCCAACTGACATTTCATTAAATTCATAAATAGACAGGAAATTTTTATTGAAAACCTACTATGTGCCAGATGGAAAAATAGCAGTAAACAAAACATACAATCCAGGCATTCAGAGAGCTGAGGAAACATGAATAAATTCGACAATAAAGAGACAGGGTGATCAGTGCAAGATGGCGGGGAGCACTCAGGAAAGGCAGCTGGCGTGGACGTGAAGGATGAGAAGGCAGCCTGGGCAGGCACAGAAAGTAATCCAGTGAAAGAAAACACCATGTGCAAAGATACAGAGGACAATAAAATAATCAGATTTGCATATTGAGATTACTGTAGCTCAGTGTGTGCAATCCCTTCTAGCACCAGAAACCAATCGACTTACAAAAACTACTCTATCACTAGCAAAACTAGTTTTAACACTCCTTGTACAGTTGTCAGGTGGTGACATTTTTTTCTGTAAGTTGTTTGCCTTCAACAGAAAAAGCAAGTGCCAGGGAAGGTTCAAGAGATCTCTGAGCTGTTAAGGGTGCCCTGGATCTTCTCATGCAAAGGTACCACTTTGTGTACCTGAGGAAGAAGATGGAGCAAGTGGTCACTAGCATGGAAGTGGCTGGTACAGGTGACCTCTGTGATTGTCTCTTCTGGACCCTTTATTGGGCATCCCCTGTCCTTCAATAATAAAATCCTTCCTATCCATGCAATAATTTTGTAAAAACAAGCACCAGTTATAATTGAGACCATGGAAAGATGTCAATAAAGTGGTTTGAGAAAAGAGCATGGTATACGAGAGAACTCAACATAAATTTTTAACTAAAGGTTTTCTTTTTTTAAAAAAAAAAAGCAAACAGTTCATGAACTTGATTATGCTGCCCCTCAAAAGTAACAGTAAAATTTGTCTGTGTACACAATGTTTAGAAAGAAAATCTAGGTCTTAAACAGATCCACAAACACTGTCTATAGAGAGGACTTGCCATAGAGGGAATTCATACAAAGATGCCTGCTAAAGTAATTCCCAACAATGAGAATCCATGGTTGGAACATACAAAAAGGACTGGGGTTTATGACGTAAATGCAAACAATAATAGCAAGTCTTTACAAGACCTCAAAAACTGTGTTTGCTGTTTGGGTCAAACTTCACTGCACTAGAACATCCAGCCTTTGGGGCTCGCACTGGGGAGCCTACACCCCCTTATTTCTGTATTTATTGATCATTCATAATATGTGGCTGAAAAGTGGCAAATAAAATAAACTGAATGTACTATAGGGGCTTGCTCCTTGAAAAAATTCCAAGATATATTATTTATTCACAAAGCAAAAACAAAAAATCATTTCTGCAAAAAATCAAAAATCATAAGCCTAAATTGATATTTCCCTGTTTCCTCATCTGTTACATAGTCCCCAGAATTGTAAGGTTTGAATAAAACAATGCATGTAAAGCACTTCAGCCTAGTTCCTGCCACTTAGCAAGAGCTCAGTGATGGCAGATGAGGGAGTAGAGAGGATCAATTAATTACCTTACAACTGCAATATAAACATCTTGTGAAAATATCAGATAGATTTCACAAAGTGAAAGGTGAAAGTGGGAGTGGTCTGGCAAAAGAAAGACGACAAGAGTTTTGGGCAAGATTTGTAGACTTGAGGATGTTAGACCAAGTTGTAGGCATGGTCAGCTACTCCCTCCTCCTCTGTGATGTTTCACAACATCAACAGAAAACAAAAACCAAAAAAAGGAAATTTTAGGTCAAATTAGTGTTCTGAAAGCAGTTTTGGCTATGACTTATGATTCTCTTATCTGTGCCTAAAAACATGTATATTTTGTTTGATCATAAATAGTCACTTAAACTCTTCCATCTTCTGTTGCTTCAACCATAAATTACCTCTCTTATAGAGGTTTGGTGAAGATCAGTTTGAGATAAAATCAGATAAAAATGTCTTGCTAACTATAAAGAACCACACATTCATTGAACCAGTATGTACTGTGTGCTTCTTATATATCAGGCATATTCTAAGTGAAGGAAAGTTTGGATGTTGTAAGATGCTGGTTTGTCAGTATCGATGTAGTTGTGGCAGAAGGAGATGGACACGAATAACTATGAGACATGCTACAACTGATGCATATTATGGATGTTTGTATACAGGGCTATAGCACAGTGAAAAAGAAACCATTCATGCGTTAAGACATGAAAACTTGATCAATTAAAAACAAGTTTTTAAAAAATCCTTCTTAATATCTAATAGAGTACTTCACACCCAGCAGATGATCAAAATTTGTGTGGCCTGCAGTCCTTATTATTCAACTGTTTATTGCTTGACTGCTCACTATGTAATTAAGCCCCAAAACAGCAGAGACATTACTTTTCTTGTTTACTAAAGCAGCCTCAGTGCCAAAAAATGGTGTCTGGTGTCTAGTAGGTGTTCAATAAACATTGGTTGGATGGAAGGATTTTAAGTTCTGGTGACACAAAAAGTCATCTATATTTGTAGGCATTTCATTAGAACTCCTACATAAGTGAAATGTCTTTTCTTCTAAACTTTGGTCTATATTTACCTTTTGTTTTACCCTATTCTTTTCATGTTAAGCAGAAACACATTGAATTAGTTTTTTTTCCAATTAGTATATGAATTGTCTGCAGGGATAATTTAAATCAAGTGCGTCCCATTAGGAAGTATCCTGGTCAGTACAGAGAAGTGCTGCTGATATACACCTGCTTAGTATATTTATCATATTTAAATAGGCAACTTTCCTCTAGAAAGATATGTTTATGAGATTACTGCTAATATGCCTTTTTATTGTTATCATTTAGACTATGATTTTTAAAAGAAAATTCTACAGGAGCTAAAGAAAAATCCATCAAATGAAAGCTACCTTAAAAATAAACTAAAAATATTACATACATATGAAGTTTCATGTAATGCTTTCCCTTCTACTCCCGAAACACCTTGCTGCAATCTATATGTTTAATTTTATAATGCTTTTATACTTTGTAATATTTTTCTGCCAAAACTACAGTTAAAGAATATAAAGTTAAAAAGTATGAGTACCATGTATGCAACAAAACAGAATAAGAAAAAGTCTGTATTTTTCAGTGAGAGTTAATAACTAGAAATGCAAAACCCTAAAATTTCCTATTTAATTTCTTCATTTATCTCTATTTAAAAATTACAAGTACAAAATGTTGCAAGGGAAACAAACTTCAAACTGTTAGTAAACAGTGGTACCTCAGTACTTGTTGTTAATTGGTTCCGGAATTTGTGACAAGTGCCAAAACCGACCGTTACTGAGCAATGAAGCATTTTCTCTTGCAGGGTGGCATCATGACTCATACAAGTTCTGGCAAATGCCACAAGTACCAAGCAAGCACCAAATGCTGAAATATTTTTTTCTCGTCGCGATGTGACGAGTACAGGGTTTGACAAGTTCTGAGGCCAGTGAGTACTGAGGTATGACTGTATAGCAAGTAAAGCAGCAACACTGAACAAAACTCACTTTAAAAAAGTATTATACCAATGCTACATGAACTGAGTAAAAAAAAATAAAAAATCTTTTGTTCTCTTTTGTCAAACCATAGTAAAGATTTTTTTTAAATCACATGAATAGGTAACAATAGAAAAAGCTCCATGTGGCAGGGGTGGGAATCTATCAATTTTTTCCACTCGAATAAACTTTTTGGCAATTCTGCTTTGTTCACTTGCTACTTTTTTTTTAAGAACTCAAAATCAGAAGATTAAAAACATCAAGATGTGTTTTTGCATACTGGTTAGGGAAAACTCCTATTAAAAACATTTGGGCCCTGGCCGGTGTGGCTCAGTTGGTTGGAGCATCATGCCATTAACCAAAAGGTCACAAGTTCGATTCCCAGACAGGGCACATACCTATGTTGTGGGTTCAGTCCCCTGTTGTGGTGCATGCAGGCGGCAAACGATCCATGTTTCTTTCTTACATGGATGTTTCTCTCTTACTTTGATGTCTCTCCCTCTCCCTCTCTCCCTCTCTTCCTCTCCCTCTCCCTCCTTTCCCCTCTCTCTAAAATCAATAAGCATGTCCTCAGGTAAGGATTAAAAAATCCTAAGGATTAAATTTAAATTAAAATAAACATTCGGTACAACAATATATAATTGCTCAGCACTGGCTTTTTTCTTCACGGACATAAAATAACATAAATTACTCTAGAATAAGTATTTCCATAATGTTTGTGAAATGACACAATACAGTCCTGCGAGTTGTAAGCTGGCACTGCCCCTCTTGGAAAACGCTGAGGAAAGGCAGTGCTGAGGCATGCCATACAGCGCTCCTACTAAAGAACGCAGGTCTTTAGGAATTTGTTTTATTTGGCATCCAGCACTTCTGGTGCCAACACATTCTGGAGAAGAACAGACAGCCTGATCAGTTTTCATTCAGTACTATTCCACATCTTATTTGAGTCGCTTAACCCAGAAGTAAGGATGGTGGTGACAGAGGGGGATACCAAGGTACAAACATTTAGTCAAGGTGTCCAGGTGAACCGAGCTTGCCCAGGTACTCAGTGTCCCTCACCAAAAAGAAACTTGAGATCCTGAACGAATTTTTCTCCAACTTTTGAGGAATAGCAGCAGCCTCTAGCAAAACAAACAAACAAACAAACAAAAACCCTTGACAAATAATTCATCCTATCTAGGTCTTTGAGAGCGGTAAAAAATAGAAGGTGAAGGAGAAATCCGCCCCGAGGCTAGTCTCAGGCACCCACTAATGCCAGGCTAACTTCTAGGACCTTCGAGCCCTCAGCCAGGAGCGAGGCGCTGAGGCCCGGGCGCTCGGCCCGCCCAGGCCTAGGCTTCCTTCAGGCGCACCTGCCATTAAGCTACCCCCGGATGGCCTGTGAATGGGCATGAGCAAGGCTTGGTTTCTCCAAAGGCTGGCTAACATAAAAGAAAGAAAAGAAAAGATCAATTAGACAGCGTTATTTCCTTCCACTCTTGGAAACACAGATGTTTAAAAAAGAAAACATGAAGCCCAGCAACTGTTGGGGAGGCCAACATAGCACAAATAGCTTGAGGGAGTGGCTCAGGACTGAAGGTTCAGTCAGTGCAGGGAAGCAAACCAGATGGTTGTGCCCTTCTTGTTCTTCACAACATGAAGACCCACCCAGATGTACCTTCAGCCACTGGCATAAAGTCTGTATTTGAAACTTTTTTGGTAGACCCACAAAATGCAAAGAACCAAAATTGTTAGCTTTGAACTTACTTTGCCTGATTACTGACTCTGGCTTCCAGCTGGAATAACATATGATATCACTGCTTCTAAGGGAGACCCAGTTTAAATGCAATCATTCACTTAGCGCATATATTTGACTCTCGCTTTCTAATCAGATGCTTGGCACACATCTACCTAACTCCAAAACCCGGGCAATGTGCCTTCCCTGGGCAAAGGAACAAGAAGTTCATGGGTGTTATTTTCTATTTTCCATTTGTCTTTCTCATTTATTATTCAAAAATACAATACCATAATGTGATGGGAAGAAGAACAACACACAATAAAACGTTCTGCAGGAGAAAAGTGAAATTGGGATGATGTATCCTTATGGAGAAATATGTCTCATCAGGTTTCATACAAAGGCTGGCTGAGGAGTAAGACTCAATATGGAAATCTCACCTGGATGCCAAATTTATAGTTCCATCGAGAAAAAACATATTGGTAGGAAACATTTTAATAATCGCAGCCCTCATAAAGTTATTGATTTAAATGCACATAGACTGAAATTTGTATTAATGGGTGCCTTGCATCAGGACAAATATTCCAGTAATAAATAGTAGTAAAGGGCATGGCTTCAGTATCAGGCAGTTTGAATCAGCAATTTATTTATTTATAAATAGGTTGATGAGACTCTAGAACTTATTTTTCTCACAGGGTCAATGCTATAAATAGAAACTCCCAATGATTTGCACTATGCCCCATGAAAATGGTGCAAATGGTGCGAATGTAGTGATATCTAATCCACATTACAAAATTAACTATGTACCTCCAATGAACCATATATGTTTCAGTGTTGTAACTTCACTGTCCAGCAGACAGCATGTGCTCAATTAATTGTTATTACATGGAGTGTAACAGAATACTTGCTTTTGAAAAAAAATCTTCAGTCTTTTCCCCCCACCATTTGGAAATGACACCTCTCTTGGCAAAGAACTAGAGGGCAGAAACTTACCTGGACAAAGTAAAGAAATAACATAAATTTCTGAAAATTAGTAAAGTTTATTCTCTCTATCTATAGATCCCCAGGGGATCTGAATTGTGGGGGGAAGGGGGTGGAGGTCTTTTGAATTAATAAAAGAGTCTAATCACATCAGCCCGTGACAGACCATCATGTTAGCCTATTCATATCTCTTTAATTCCAAATGTCTTTCATCTGGGTCTTTTTCACATAAATGTCTTAGAAAAATTTAAAACTCTAATAAAATAAGGGTTGCATTAAAATAAGTTAAATCTCATACATTATATGCAAATATCCCATGTATTAACACAAGCCATTAATTTGATCATTTTCCCATGGGATTTTTAAATGATCAAGAATTACAAGGTTCACAGCAGAAACTTCTGTGGCAAAAATTGCAGTATAAGATGACAGATGGCTAATAGACATTTCAAAAGGTGCTCAATATCACTAATCATCAAAGAAATGCAAATTAAAACCACAATGAGCCCTGACTGGTGCGGCTCAGTGGACTGAGTGCCAACCTGCAAACCAAAGGGTCCCCAATTTGATTCCCAGTCAGGGCACTTGCCGGGGTTACAGGCCAGGTCCTCAGTAGGGGGCGCATGAAAGGTAACCATACATTGATGTTTCTCACCCTCTCTTTCTCTCTCCCTTTCCCTCTCTAAAAATAAATATATAAAATCTTAAAAAGAAAAACCATAATGGGATAGCACCTCACATCTGCCAGAATGGCTATCATCAGTAAATCAATAAAGAAGAAATGGTGGCAAGGATGTGGAGAAAGGAGAACCCTTTTGCACTGTGGGTGGGAATGCAGAGTGGTGCAAGCACTGTGCAAAGCACTATGGGGATACCTCAAAAAATTAAAAATGGATTTGCCTTTTGACCCAGTGATACCATTTCCGGGAATGTATCCGAAGGAACCCAAAACACTAATTTGAAAGAACATAAGTACACCTATGTTCAGTGCAGCGTTATTTACAATCACCAAGATATGGAAGCAGCCCAAATGTCTATCAGTAGATGAGTGGATAAAACAGCTATGAGACATTTATACAATGGAATACTGCTTGGCCGTAAAAAGAAGAAAAGTTTACCATTTGAGACAGTATGGATGGGCCTGGAGAACATTATGCTAAGTGAAAAAAATGAGTCAAAGAAAAATGCCATATGATTTCACTTATATGTGGAATCTAATGAACAAACTGAACGAACAAGCAAAACAGGGACAGACTCATAGATAGAAAGCAGGATGACAGCTGGAGATGAGGTGGCAGAGGTTAGGAGGCAGAGGGATTGAGCGAAAAAGAAAAAGGGGCTAATGGACACAGACAACAGTGCGATGATTGCAGGGGGATGGGCATAAAGGGGTTAAATGGTAATGGAAAAAATACAATAAAAAAAATTTATTTTAAGAATGTTTGGCTGCTATCACCAAGACTCTCAAGATTACAGAGGCTTAAACAAGATAAGAAGGCATTTCTCACTCAAATAAAGACCAGGTAGGTGGTCCAGGGTTGGTGTGGTGCTTATACCATCTGCAGTGAACTAACTATGGTTCTTCCATCTTTTTGTTGAAATGTCTTCAATAAATAGCTTGCTAATAATTCAGGTCAGCCATTCCAACTCTTGCCACCTTGGTTGCATCTCAGTACATAGAAAGGGGGAAGGAAAGGCATGTGCCTAGACTTTCAGCACACAGCCTGAAAGTGGTCCACATTACTTCTACTCATGTCTTATTCACCAGAGCTTGGTCACAGTTAACCACAAAGGTAACTGGGGAGCACAGTCATATAAGATGGCTCAGAATTTATACTGTGTTAAGTTTCTTCATAAAACTCTAGTGACTCAAAAAATTAATATGCTTGGGAGAACACTTCTGTGCCTTGTTTTAAAACACTTCTGTTTGATTCCGGAGCTAGGGACTCACCTTAAAGAACATCAGTGGTAGGCAGCAGCAGGGTGAGGAGGCTGTCATGTGGACCCTACAGGACATCTACTATATAAGGCTGCCCCACTTACCCAGGAGATGTAGTGGCTCTACCTAATACCTAGAAACAAACCCAGGGAGGCAGCCAAAATGAGAAGACAAAGAAACATGTCACAAATAAAGAACAGAACAAAACTCCAGAAAAAAGAAATAAAATGGGGACAAGAAATCTGCCAGATGCAGAGTTCAAAACACTGATTATAAGGATGCTTAATGAATTCAGGGGAAGAGTAGATGCACTTAGTGAGAACTTCAACAAAAACATAGGAAACATAAAAACAGAGATAGAAAACAGAGAAAAGAACTAGCCAGAAATGAATAATACATTAAATGAAATGAAGACTACATTGCAGGGAATCAATAGTGGAGAAGATGAAGCAGACAAGCAAATCATAGATTTGGAAGATGAGGAAGCAGAAAACACCCAAACAGAACAGGAAAAAAAAAATCCAAAAAATGAGGATACTGTAAGGAGAAATGCAAATTAAGGAAAAACTTCAAGCATGCCAACATTCGCATCAAGGAGTGCTTAAAGGAGAAGGGAGAGAGCAAGGAATCAAAATCCTATGTGAAAAAATAATGATAAAAAACTCCCCTAACCTGAGGAAGGAAGTAGATATACAAGTCCAGGAAGCACAGAGTCCCAAAGAAGATAAACTCAATGAGGCTCACACCAACACACATAATAATTAAAATGCCAAAAATTAAAACCAAGAAAATCTTAAAAGCAGAAAGGGAAAAGCTGCTAGTTATCTACTAGGGAGATCCCATAAGGATGTCAGCTGTTTTCTCAACAGAAACTTTGCAGGGATTGGCAAGAAATAGTCAAAGTGATGAAAAGCAAGGACCTATGACCCAGATTCCTCTTCCCAGCAAAGCTATCATTTATAATCATTTCTAAAAGAGCTTCACAGACAAGAAAAAGCTAAAGGAGTTCATCACCACCAAACTAGTATTACAAGAAATGTTAAAGGATCTTCTTTAAGAAGAAGAGAAAAAAGATAAAAAATATGAATAATAAATTGACAATAAATACATATCTATCAATAATTATTTTAAATGAAAATGGATTAAATTGCTCCAATCGAAAGATATATGGCACTGGCTGGTGTGGTTCAGTGAACCGAGTGCCTGTGAACCTGAAGGTCACTGGTTTGATTCCCCGACAGGGCATGTGCCTGGGTTGTGGGCCAGGTCCCTGGTTGGAGGCATGTGGGAGGCAACCAATCAATGTTTCTCTCACACATTGATGTTCCTCTCCCTCTCTTTCTCCATCCCTTCCCTTCTCTCTAAAAATAAATATATAAAATTTAAAAACTATACAGGCTGAATGGATAAGAAAATAAAACCATTATATATGATATCTTCAAGAGTCTCGCTTCAGATCAAAAGAGACACACAGACTGAAAGTAAAGGCATGGAAAACGATATTTAATGAAAATGGAAACAAGTAAACAAACAAAAAGCTATGGTAGCAATACTTATACCAGTCAAAATAAATGTTAAAACAAAGGGTGTACACAAGAGACAAAAGAGGACCCAGCAATTCCACTTCTGTGTATTTATCCAAAGAAACCCAAAATGTTAAATTTTAAAAAATGCACCCATATGTTCACTGCAGCATTATTTACAATAACTAAGAAATGGAAGCAACCTAAGTGCCCATCAATAGATAATAGATAAAGTACAACATATATAGAATTATGACTCAGCCATAAAAAAGAATGAAATCTTGCAATTTACATGCAATGACATGGACGAATCTAGAGGGTATTGTGTTGAATGAAGTAAGTCACCAAGAGGAAGGTATATGCCTATCGCTTCACTTATATGTGAACCCCAAAAATCAAACTAAACAGACAAGCAGAACAGAAACAGACTCATAGGTACAAAGAACATTTTGAAGGTGGTGAGATGGGAGAGGGATTAGGAGAATATGTGAAAAAGGTAAAAGGATTAAGAAGTACAAATTGGTAGTTACAGAACATTCAAGGGGATGTAAAGTATAACATAAGGAATATAGTCAGTAATGTTGTAATAACTATGTATCATGTCAGATGGGTACTAGATTTATTGGGGCGATCACTTAGGAGGTTACATAATACTTATCACTGGGTTGTATACCTGAAACTAATAATTATTATATGTCAGCTGTAATTAAAAAATAAAAAATTATTTAAAGTATAAAAAGAGTATTTCTACATGCCAGTAATAAAGTATTATAAACTTTTTAAAATTCAATCACAATGGCATCAAAAGCTTTAAAGTACTCATAAATAAACCTAATAAGTCTCTTTTATAGAGAAAAGCATAAAATAAGCATATTGATTTTAAAATGCTGTGGTATTAATTCTGTGATGAAAAAATTGAACACTGGAATACTAGAAACTGGTAAATAAACCTACCTTTATAAGAGACCTTAGCATATTACATATCAGTGGGAAAAGCATGAATATTTTTGGTTGCAAATAACAAAATCCAACTGTTAAAATGATTCAAACAATGAGAAGATTACCTCACTAAACCAAATATTTTGAGGTAAGGTTCAAAGTCATCATTAGAGATTTAGGTTCTGTTCTGTCTTCCTCGGGATATCAGCAAGCTAGCTCTCCTCATTATCACAAAATGCTCAAAATGTCACAACATACATCAAGAGGCTTAAAAAGGAACTTGTTTCTTCATTATGTATCTTTCTATAAGAGCAAAAGAAAATCTTTTCTAGAGTCGCCTTCAGCAAACTTCCCATTACCTCTTTGGCTAGACCTGCTAAACCAATCATTAAGTGGGAAAATGAGAATACCAATATAGTCTGAGATGAATCAGGATTTGCCTAAATCATGTGGGAAAAGAGTAGACACGGAACAAAACTGGTGTTCTGCCAACATAAGAAAAAGAAAAATGACTGTTGGATAAGTAATCTACAATACAACAGAGTATTTTATAAATGGTGTGGGGAAAACGGGCTATCCATGTGGGAGAAAAGAATATCAGATTCTAATAACAACATTTAAAAAATAAGTTCCAAGTGGATTAAAAATTCAAATGCAAAACTGAATATTAATTCTTAGTAGAGATAATAGGACAATATATTTAGAAATTAGAGTAAAAGAGGATTTCTAATATAAAACATAAATAAGTACAAACCATAAAGGATAATAATTAACTAAACTACATCAAAATTTAAAACTTTTATACAATAAAATATACAGGAATTGAAGTTAAAAGACAAACCATAGTCTAGAAGAAGTATCTGCATGATGTAAAACAGTTTTTGCTGTTACCCAATAGAGGGGAAAAATGGGTAAAGTAAAAGGATAAGCAACTGATAGAAGAGAAAGACTGACTAGCCAATAAATATTTAAAAAGACGCTCAACTTCACAGTAGTCAGAGAACCGCAAATTTATACACAGATTGTATTGACCCACTATAAAAATGTTTAAATTTGATAATCCTGAGTGCTGGACACAATGCTGGAAAACAACTGTCACCCATTCCTAACAGAAAGGGCAGCTAGTTCAACGCCTTTGGTGATCTGTTTGGTGATAGTCAGTAAACTCAACATGTATAGTCAACAATCTAACAATCCTTTCCAGTGTATACATCCTAGAGGCCTCCTTCACATGTGTATCGAAAGGCCTGTTCCAGGATACTCATCATATTCCTTCTAATCACACACACTCACACTCAGACACACGCACAAATATGGAACGGCCTAACTCTGTATCAATAGGGATTGGATAAACTGTTGTATATCTATATCGTCAAATAGTATGGTATAGTTTAAACGAATGAACTAGATCTATACATGTCAATTTAGATTATCTTAATAGAATGTTTAAACTCTTTTCGCAGAGGATATAGTCCCTGAACGAAAACTCTACTAATTATATACTGAATACTTATAACTTCAGATGCAATAAACCTATTATTTTAAAATATTAAAAAAATAGAATGTTGAAAAAGCAGGTTGTTTAAGGATATTGATAGTATGATGTCACTTACATAAAAAGTGAAACCCATAACAACAATCTGTATTATTTATGGAAAAATAAATATTTAATAAAAATACAGAAACAAGTAATCCAGAATCAGAGAATGCCAGGGAAGGGAACAGTATCAGAGATTCTTCAATTTTATATATCTCTAGTTTTATTTCTTTAATGAAAAAGGATATAAAATATTAAAAGCTAGTAAATTATATTGAATCTATATGGAAAATACACAGATATTTGTCATATTATTTTATGTAAGTCTTAAATAGTTTAAAATTTTTTTAAATGCATCTTCTTACAAAAGTTTTCCATGAAAATATTTCATCAATCATAAAACAGTCCAGTCCCACATACAAATTTCCTCATAAGACTACAAATGGAGTTTGTGTCCCTTCATCTTTTACTAAGCATCATTTTAAGGCACAAACTATTCTATAGGCAAAATAGCAAGAATTGAATAAAGACGCCATGAAGATCAAGAAAGGTCAAAATGGCATGTAAATGAAAAGAGGTTTTCAAAGGTTAGTCAAATGCTCAAAAACCATTCTTAATTCAGTGAGAAGCCAAAGATGTCACTGTCAAAATTTTTTTAAAGGTATGGAAAAAGTTTCTACTTAAATTTTAATTTGGGGCACAAGGAGAATGTGATATAGGGCATATACCAACAATACGATTTATTACTGAGACCACAATAAATATCCATGTTTTTCTCAGGAAGTGAAAATTTTCATTATTCATATCCCAAGAAGCTCCCATAGTAACGTACCTGGAGAAGGAGCCTTTCAAAAGCCAGAAAGTTGTCCCACTTGGCAGTCTGCGGGTGTTTCAGAGTTTGAGCAGTGGCCAGTCCGAGCTGCAGGAGTCCACAGTGACTCACGAGAGCTTTGAGATTGTTCTTGAAGAGCTGAATATACGACATGAGCTGCACTGGTGTGACTCTCCCTGGGGAAACATAATAATTTATCAGGGAACCCTCTTCTTGGAGTGGTAAAAATAATGAGAAGAATGCCATTAATAATATTAACTGCCTTATATTGATTGGCACAGGACTTCAGAGTTGACACTAAGCTTTGCTAAGCTATTGTGATTCTTACAACAACATGGCGACAACAGTGAAATTGAAATTATTACCTGCAAATTGCAAGTGAGGAACCAGATGTTAAGTGATATGGTCAAGGTCATGGTGCTAGTAGAATTCATGTTCTAACTCTACAATACCCCATAAAATAAGTTCTCAAATAAAGTTGTACAAATAAATTGTTGAGTTCAACATGAAGTACCTCTCCAAGACATACGATTTAGCAATTTAAGAAGACAAAAGACAAGATTTCTACTTGTGTATGTATATAAAATAAAAGGAGAAATCTGCCATGACTGTAGCTAAAACTTTATCACTGGTATCAGTGGGTTCATGACAATACAACAATAAAAGCTGGTTGTTACACCAGACAAAAATGTATAGAAAATCAGGGTGGCAAAAACACGTGAAGATAAGGTATTAGAACAAAGAGTGTGGTACGGGTTGATGTAGCACATTTGCTACAACAATCACCTAGACTGAAACCCAAACACCCATACCACAAAAAACTAGTGATTATACAAAACTATAAGCAAACAACAAAAATTATTGAAGAGTCGCTCCTTCAGAGCTTCTACTTCACTTTTGCCTATAGCAGTCCTTCGACTGAGTCACTTTTCACTCTCCATTCCACTGAATTTAAATCCTGCCATTTACCAGTGCTATGCACAAAACTCCTGACCACCGCATATTCTCCCTTTTGGGCAAGAGGAAGGCAATGGGGCCAAACACGGATGCAAGTCAAGTAAATCTTTCCTACACATCTTACCCATGCCATGTTTGTGTGTTGCTCTCCAATACCTGAAATCCAAGTTTGTTTCATATGTCATGGTTTATTAACACTTGGCAATGAAACCACCTGTCTTTACTTAGCATTTTGCAGTTTACACAGTGCTCTCTTCTGAGCCTCATAGCAACTCTATGAGGTGGCAAACAAGGCACGTGCTGCGTCGCTTAGCCCCACCTGAGGCACTGCCAGTCTGGTGTCTTAGACAGTGCTCAATGGCACATATCACTTAGTAAATGGTTTTTGCTACAGACCATAATACACACACACACACACACACACACACACACACACACACACAAACTTTGACAGAAGAAACTCATAAGCCTGTGACATATTCTTTTCATTATATTTTTGAAGAGATTAAGAATTTTGAAGCTCCTTCTTACCAGTTTATCAGGGTTTGCATCTAAAGAATAACAGCAGAAACAACAAGTAGGGAGTTGAGTTCTACAAGTTTCTTTGGTCCCTTGGTAGAGCATGAGTTCATTCCTGATTCTCAAAGCACCAAGCTAATGATTTGCTTGTTTAGTACTAATAGAGAAGAGCCTCAAGAACTCTGGTTTTGAGTCACGTTTATTAAGGTATAATTTTCACACAAACTGTGTTCAAATTTAAGATCGCTGTCAGCTCCATTTACTTGTTTATACACAGTGCGGCAGGTGATGTCAGTGCAGTTCCTCGACACATACAGTTTTGCCTACCAAGAGAGAGAGTCATAAAACAATCCTAAAAATAAGTACTTAATCATTATTGTGATAAGTACTACTAAGAAAAAATACAAAATGTCTTGAAATTGTGAATGGCTCTGTAGGATATGAAGCTGCCTATCTCTGCAACACCATCTCCCCAACTGTAGGAGGAGGAAATAAACAGGCTCAATATACATACGATCTATTCACAATATGACTGTCTTTTAGAGACTGCAAGAAATGGAAATCATCAAAGAAAGTTATCAGAGGGTCTGTTTAGATTTCAATTTTAATAATCATATGCTCAATGTATAGATAAGAGCGTCTTTGATTCAAAACTATAGTTGAACTTTTTTACCCAGTTAGCATTTCCTGGCTCAGACTCAGGCCTGGGAACCGTATTTGCATAATGCCGCCCTTCTCACATAAGGTATGTGATCCAAAGGAACAAATGGGTATATTTGTTCCTTATAGTTCATAAAGGAAATACCAACAGAACACGACATTGGGAATTTAGCAATTATTCATCCTTGCTGCTTTATTCCGTTCCCTCTGTATATCCTTTTCTTACACGCACAAGCCACTAATACTTCATAAGATATGTCATGAAAGCAGAATTTTTGGTAAAAATCTATAACATGCTAATTGGAATTTAGTAAAAAAGCACTTCACACAATGTTTTAAAATATAGGCTAGTTACACTTATAAAATTTTAACCTTAATCATGACCTTACACAAAACAAGTCTAAATCAACTAAAAGACTACCAAAAATGCTACAGCGAGATTAACAACTTAAGAAAGCTTCTCAGCTTCTATCAACTAAAACAGCAAGCAACCAGAACCAGGTGTTGAAAAAGCCACAGACAGAACATTTATTCATATCTCACATTACCGAAAAAACCCAAAACACTTGTCAGGCAGATTTACATGGTGATTTTAAATGTCAACCCAGAAAGCTTTGCAAAACATTTTTTAAAGCCATAAAAACAAGGGTTATTTTATATCAAGACTGAATAATATACAGCAACTTTTTGAAAAATGACAATTTGAAATTTGAAAAATGGCTTTCAAGTAAGAAAAGTTATTAGGCTTTCCCTTTCTTCTTAATATAGTTTCTCAGAAAGAGAAACAGGACTTCTGACTTCAGTTCAGCTAGGAGAAAAACATAAAACTTTATCAACCATCAGTTCTATATATTTTTAAAACTCTTATTAAAATATAATTATCTCTTGGGGAAAAAGGACAGATTTGGAAAATAAAAGGATTTACTATTTTAACACAGTCTATGATTCTTTAAAAGTTGAATTTAATTGAATTCAAATGCATAATGGAGCCTACTTTTCCTATTTACTACATACACTCAATAAATTATAACTCAACTTGTTTTGTGACTTGTAAAAATATATTTAAAATACCTACACATAGATGATTCTTTGTTGATATTCTTAAAGAGTATTCAGTGCCAGGTTCGATTAAATTATAAAACTGTGGTTTTAACAATAGAAAGCAACCACCATCTGAAATTTTGTCTCAAATAGCATATTTATTACTATACATTATTTTTAAAAACTGTAGGTATAAGAAATAATAATGTCATTCCATGTTTTTATTCATTTTCCTGAAAACATGAATGAAAACCCAGTGTGTGAAATTTAAATAAACATATATTTTAAGACTTGCAATTCCAGAAATCAGCATTTCATTTATCTCTTTTCAATTGTTTTTCTAATGTAATAAAGGCAAAGTACATTAAAATATTTAAATAGAATATATTCAGCTAAAACTCTGGTTTATTAATGCACAATTGGCAAACAGGAATAATTTCAATATTACAAGAAAGTTACATCTATTCACTTGTTATTTCTTTCTCATTATTTTAACATTTTGTGCCACCAGTACCAGCAGAGGATCGCAAAGTAAACGAACACAGCTGAACAGTGTGAGCCACTGAAGAACTTACCATCCTCGGTTCTTCCCGTGGCTCCGCTTGGCCATGTGTCCGGTCTCAAAGAGCTTCCTGTTTGGTTCTACCTGATCTTCAGTGCATTTGCCTCCATAATTAAACAGCCTCGACACCTCTTTTACACTTTTTCCAATGAGCTACCTTCAACTCTTTTTTGTTCACATATATGCTGTAACATTTTGTTATTTCTAGGAATTCAGTATATCTTTTTAACTGTGCTAGTATTTTTATCAAGACTCTTACTAGTTTTGTTAGTACTCCGATTAGAAATTTGCATAGATTTTGAATGGGTTTCTGCTAATGATTTTTTTTTTATCATGAGCTCTGATAATTTAGCATGTGACTTTGCAAAGCAAGTTTTCCAAGAATATATATATAAGATAGCAAAAACGCCCATCTAATATATAGACAAAGGAGGCAGCTCTATTAAAATTAAACTACTGGTTGGGAGACAGTACCATCAGAGAAATTTTCAAATATTAATCCAACAGTTGACATAAGAGAGCCAGAGTCTTGTGTATAAAAGACAGTTTAGGAGTTTCGTAAATAATGCGCAAAAGGCTCAAAGAGTAGACTCAGTGTATCACATAGGTTTATAGCCTCCCTTCGTTCTGTCAGAATGACAGAAAGGAACTAAAACGATGGGAACACACAATAACAAAGACATGCTGACATCGTCCAGAAGCAGACAAAAAATTTCAAACACTTTTGCTCCCATCTGTTGGTTGTCTTTGCAATATACATTATAAACTTAAACTTTCATTTTTGTTCTGTCAACTACAGATGGCATCTATGCCTTTTCATGTTCTAAGAAGTGGATATTAACCTCCTCTTCCCTTTACTTCTTATTTCCCCTTTTTATCTTTCAAGTCATCTTTAGTTTTATTTTTATCTGGTCAAAATTAATAGCATTTATATTTTGTTCTGTAACTATAATTTAGTCTTACGTGCTTCTTTACAGTTTGATTTAGAAGTTCAAAATCAATCAGTAGTGTTAGCATCATTGTGAACTATACAATAATGTACTATGATTACATTTCCTTATGATATAACACACTTTGCTTCTAGAATGCTCAATGGACTTCTTTTGGGTGGGGGGCATTATCTGCCTTAATCAAAGACTTAAAATATTCTAATCTCAAGTGTACTCTCTTATCTTTGAAGTCTGCAGTGTGTCAGTTTCTTTTTCTTTCTGAATACTTCCTACCAAAGCCCTTCACTCTCCAGGTCCTTCCTGGGTGATGGTTCTCCAGGCCCTTCTGCACAGCCAGCAGCC
Source organism: Mormoops blainvillei (assembly GCA_004026545.1). Classification (NCBI taxonomy): domain Eukaryota; kingdom Metazoa; phylum Chordata; class Mammalia; order Chiroptera; family Mormoopidae; genus Mormoops; species Mormoops blainvillei. The sequence goes on along the minus strand of PVJD01002982.1, from coordinate 57,661 downwards.
CAGGGCTCCCTTTGTTGTTGTCTTCTGTTGGAACAGTTTCGTGAAGTCCCTGCATTTTCTTTCTTGGTGCACACCCTGTTTTGCTGGACATGGTCAGGTAGCTTTCTCAGAAAAGTATGCAGAAAGCAAAGTTCTTTTATGTCTAAAAAGGCTTTTTCTTGCCCTCAGAGTTTTATCTGGGTCTAGAATTATTGGTTATGATAATACCTTGCTTTATTACCTTCTGGTTTCCAGGGTTGCTGATGAGGAACCTGTGCTACTCTCATTCTTGTTCCTTTGTAGATATACTTCCTTTTCCCATCTTGGAGACCTTAGAATATTCTCATTTTCTTGTACTCTGAAGATTCGCAATGATTATGTCTTGTTTAGAGGTTTCTTATTCCTTCTACTTGTTTTTCACTAAGCCTGTTCAAATTGACTATGCCTTTCTTCACATCTGGAAAGTCTCACATTCTTATTTTGCTAATTACCTATTCTGTGCTTTCTCTCTTTTCTTTTTTATCTTTTCAATGTCCTGTTCTAACTACATTTTAGGAAATTTTCTTGATTTATCTTTAAACTTTGGCTGAATTATTTTCACAATGATATCCTTATGTCCAATAACTCTTCTTAAAATAACAGCTTTACTGAGATACAACTCAAAACACACCAAATTAACATATACAACTGAATACCATAAAATTAACCACGGAAGTGTACAATTCAGTGGTTTTTAGTATAGTCCGTGTTGTGCAATCATCACCAATATATAATTTGAGAATAGTTTTATTACCTAAGAGAAAGCTCATACCCAAATTTCCTCAGTTATGAGAAAGATATATGGCTATAAAGCAATGCATATATTATACTACAATCTAAATGAAATTTTCAATTGGAAGGCATAACTGTACTTAACTATACCAGGAAACTGAGAAACAACAGAAATGTGAATATTCAAGTAATTATAGCTACAACTGAACCCTGATTCTGTAAATAGAATAATACTATCACATCATCATTTTTATAGTATTTAAAAAATTTTTAATTAGGTATAAATCCCTGGAAGGTAAAAGAGAAATGGAAGAGTACTAAATTATGAAGCAAAACAAACCATAAAAATAAACCTCCTACTTTCAGCCACTCCAAAAGACTTTGCCTAGAATAAGTGAAATGGCACTGCAATAAAGAAGGAGCCCACCTGCCCAAGGGTAGGAGTAACTTCTAGACTCAAACCTCAGGTATAACGGAAGTGACAAGTATAACATAAAGCATACAAATCTTAAGTGTACAGTTCAGTTAATGTTTACATATGTATCTATCCATGGAACCACCACCCAGATCAAGGCATAGAATATGTCTAGCTCCCTGAAAGACTCCCTGCATACTTATCCAGTCACTAATCCCACGAAGGTGTACCATTATTCTCATCTCCATCACCACAGATCATTTTTGTCTGCTTTTGAACTTCATATAAATGTAATTTTACATATGTACTCTTTTGTGTCTAGCTTCATTTGTTAACATTATCCATAATCTCAATCTTTTTTTTTCCTGTATCTTATTGTTCTATATGACTATACCAGTTTCTTTATCCATTCTGCTTTGATGGCCCCTTGGGTTTTACGATTTGAAGCCATTATAAATAAAGGTGCTATGAACATTCTAATACATGCCTTCTGTTAAACATGAGCACTCATTTATATTGACTAAATGCCCAGGGGTGAAAGTGCTGGGTGGTGTACACTTAGCTTTAGTTGATACTGCCAGCTTTCCATGGTTGTATCAATATCTTCATACATTTTAAATCTGATTAAAGTTAACAATTTAACATAATTTTTAGAGTATACATGTAATGTTTAAAATGGGGCACAACTGTATGATTAACTTTCGTCATGGTATTTTATGCTGAATAGCCAAAATCCTAATAGAGTCAGGGAAAACAAATCACGATGGAAAACATATTACCATACTATTAGTATGCACATTTATTTTATTGTTCTCATCATTTGTTTACATATTTATTTATCTACTTTCTTACCTAATTACAGAGAAAAAGGCCTAGAAGTTAAGAAACTAATTTAGGAACAAAGGTTATACTGAAGAGCAAGATGGTGGGGAGGGGGAAAGATACTTTCACTTTTTATTTTACATATGTTATGATTGGAATTTTCTAGAAGCATGTGCTAATATTACTTTTTAAATAGTCTCTTGACTCTGAAATAAAATCATGTCTGTCTCCTGTAAAATGAACCGACGAGTATTTTTCTCTAGAAATTTTTAGTTTATTACTCTCACTGATTTGTACAATGGATGAAGCATTATCTTTCAACAGATGAAGAAACAGAAGAGCAATAATACCTGACTGCTTCCCACCTCTACTGAGGTCAAAGGGCAAAAAAATGTGGTTAACATGCAGCTGGAAAGATTTAAGTCAGACATGAGAAAAAAAACTTCGCGATCAAGATGACTATTAGACATTGAAACAAGTTATTAAAGCGGGGAGAGGGAAGACATTACAAATCTCCTGTAGGGATTTGAAGGTCAGTGTATATAGCCATGTGTATAGTCAAACTTGGATAAAGCTCAGCTGGGAATTGATGTCCACTTTTATAACACCATAAATCCTGAAGACGGTTTCCTGGGATATCCTTTAAATAGTATACGTTTCTTGTAGCACAGATTTTGAGCTCTGCAGCATTACCGAGAGAGAATAAAAAACAAATGTAAAAAGAGAATTTTATTTATTTTTAGACATAAGGGAAGGGAGGGAGAAAGAGAGGAGAGAAACATCAATGAACGAGAGAATCATCGACTGGCTGCCTCTCACATGCCCCCCAGCTGGGGACCTGGCCTGTAACCCAGGTTGACCAGGAATCAAACCGGCGGCCTTTCGGTTTGCAGGTCGGCACACAGCCCACTGAGCCGCAAAAGCCAGGGCAAGAGCATTTTATTTATATGAATCAATTCAATCACATGGGTCCAAAGTTCGGAAAACTATTGCAAAGACATGTTTTCAGGATAGCACAGAATAAAGTATAACTGCTGCAAGACTAGGGATCACAAATAGAAAATAAATACCATATTTTGCTGGGTATAAGGTGCTCCCATGTTTAATGTACACCCATGTTTTTGACCTGAACTTTCAGGAAAAAGATCTTTCATTTTAATTTTTTAATTCAATTTTTTATTTACTTATATTGAGAAACAAAACCGATTATCGTATTCCAGGGTATTATTTTGCATACGGATATCGGTATTGCTTTCTAGAGTTATACTTTTAACACATAAGCATAAATAAAAGAATTAAAAACATTTATATAGATACAGAATTACTACTACCCATGTATAATGCGCATTCTTATTTTTCCCTCAAATATTTGGGCAAAAAGTGCACATTATACATGGCAAAATATGGTAGCTCTCCCTGGAAGTTATACAAAAGAGTGAAATATAAAACCGCCAGAAATATTTAGGGTTTGGCTTTCTTTGGAAATGGAGCCTTCCTGAGGCTGACTTAAACACTGCATCAATGCTTATAAACTCAGCAGAGAGCGTGGAAAGAAGCAGACAGATTACCCCTGCCATGAAGCGGGCCGGCTACCATGCTGCCAGGGAAGGAGTATTTCCATGGTGGGTCCACTCCAACTTGGAAAGAAATTTCTGTTCCCAGGAGAGACTCTAAGTAAAGAAAGTTCCACCCTGCTGCCATGAGCCTCTTAACCATATCATTCTCTTGGGTTTTTAAAACTCCTAGCTCATAATCTCATGTTGAGGATCCCATAGGCTGAGAAAACTTAAAGATTAATAAGAAGACAAGAAAGATGAAGAAGAGAAAGGTAAAAGAGGATACATGAATTTAAGTTAAAAATATAGAGCCACAGGGTAAATGCTTGAAGAAGAGACATTAAAAATTCAGATTTCACCCTGGCTGGTGTGGCTCAATGGAATGAGTGCTGGCCTGTGAACCAAAAGGTCACCAGTTCGATTCTCGGTCAGGGCACATAACTGGTTTGTAGGCCAGGTTCCCAGATGGGGGGCATGGGAGAGGCAACCAATGGATGTGTCTCTCCCTCTTTTTCTCCCATCCTTCTCCTCTCTCTAAAAATAAATAAGCGAATTTTTAAAAAACACTTCAGATTCCCATTTTGCAGATGAAGAACTAGAGAAACAGAGGCAACTAACTCTGTTTTAGGTGATAAAGTGTAAGATGGAAGCATTTGTTTAGTGACCTTAATGCTTTCTGGCATTATTAATACTTAATTCAATAAAAACTCTTTCTGTCCCTCTCTCTAGATTCTCTTCTTTTTCATACCCCTAAATGGATGTATTCCTCAAGGCTCTGCCTTCAACCCTCTTCCCACTAATTCTCTCTGGATGGTTATCCTATGTTTCCTTTAGAGATATTATCATATTTCTTATATTTCCTTTAAGAAATTATATTTCCTTTAGATTAAGCTTTCAACATAATCACTAGGTAACTAAAAGCCACTTCTCTACTTTCACTTCTGGGAACCATTACTCTAGTCACATATTTCTCACTGAGATGATCAGAGAACAAATCTTATAGAGAGATTAATTCCACTCCCAATTTGGTAGAGTACTCTTCCTATACAGCTGTATGACCATTGGTCATTATTTTCATAATGTGTTTTATCTGCCCAGAAGACAGTAAGTTATTTCATCATGCTATACACTCCTTTTACAGAACACCTTAAATTTCACAAACAGTATGTTTCATGTATGTAATCATCTTACCTAATCATCAGATTTAGAGGTACTAGAATTCCCATTTTTCAGACAGAAAAACAGGTTCAGCAAATTTAAATAACTTGTTTATTTCTAAGCAAGATAATATTTTATGTGTTTCTTATCACCAGCAAGGATCTAATAATTGCCTATTGCCTCTAGATCAGGATATATCTAGAAAAAATTTCAGTGAGGTTTCCCCTTTCTATTTTGACATCTATAACTGTGATTCCAATGATCTCCAGGGAATTGTGCTGATGCTGTATTCCAGAGAATATGGCACTCTTTTAAATAATGGTTGTAAAAGCCGTTCCACAGACCCCAAGGTTCCTGAGACACTTTCAGGTACTCAGAAAAGTCAAATCTATTTTCATAAAAACACTAAGATGTGATCTGATTTTGCTACTATGCTGATGTTTTGCCCTACAAAAACAATAGTGGGTAAAAGTGCTGGTGCCTTGGTCCCAGTCGAGGCAGTAGCCCCAAGTTAAATAAGTAGACAATTTCTCTTCAGAGTGGCCACAGGGAAACTGTAAATGTTATTAATGTTATCAAATCTCAACCCTTCAGAAAATGTCAACATTCTGTGTAAAGGAATGAGAAATATACCAAAAATACTATACCAAAATGAAATGAGCCTATCACTTCAAGGAAAACAACTGTCAGTTTGCATTGTCAGTGACAAAAGTGAAGCTTTCGTGTGAAAATTATAATTCTGGGAAACATATCTGCCTCTATAGCTTTATAATCCCAATATTTAAAGATTTTCTAATGACCTCAGTCAGAATAGTAATATATGTTGTTTCATTATAATTTATAATATGTGTCGACATATGGAATATCTGTACAATTTAGAGAACTGTTATTTTCCAAGTGCCCAATGCACGATGGTATAAAATAACATGTGTATAAAAGACCCATTCAAAGTGCAAGAGAGACCAATGGGTTTTAACATAACAGAGTATAGAGAATTTAATGATATGGATTCACATTCTACACTGCAATTATAGAACCTATAAGAAATTGCCTCCTGTAAATCTGGCATTGTATCAAAGAAAAATATCTGCAGTTTTCTGAAAAGTTATTAAAACATTCCTTCCTTTTCAAACTACGCATATTTGTAGGAACAGATTTTCTTTGTATACTTTATCCAAAATAATACATTACAACATGTTGAAGAAAGAAGCAGATATGAGATATAGATGTCTTCTATTAAGCCAGACATTAAAGATATGCAAAACTATAAAACAGTGCCATTGTTCTCACTATTTTGTTTTAAAAATAGTTACTTTTTACAAAAATACGTTATTCACGTTAACCTGTAACAAGTTTATTATACTTTATGTTCCTTAATGAATTCTTTGAAATTTTTCTCTCCTTGAATTTGTAATGTGGTATTTTCTATCTACCTACTATCTATCTACCTATCTATCCTACAGATATCAGTAGATATAATCCACATAAACAAAATTTTGGAGTTGTTTTAGCAATTAAACTTTTTCCTTTAAGAGAATGATGTTTATTTCTCCTGGTGCTCATAATGTTTTAATATTGCCTTGCACTGAAAAATTTTATATTTAAGATCTGAGGTTTTAGTCATGGAATCCCTCTCAGTAAATTTAAATAGAAGAGGATTCTCAGGCTAGAATTAAAATCTGTTCAATGTCTCAAAAATACTAGAAGCCTCTATCACAATCAGAAAGAATTTATACTTCAGTAGAATTTACAGCAGGGATTTGGAGAACAGTGCATAGATTAAAGTACATTTCATAATTTTAAATGCTGCTGGAAAAAGCATTCCAGCCATGTAGTACATAAGAGCATCACTTCTTAAATGATAAGCTATATGATAAATAGTTCTCAAATACCAATGTTTTATTATGTTTAAATTCCAGCGCTTTTCTTATTGTTGATGGTTACATATATCTGTGGGTATACAGAAATGAGACACATGAGAAATTCTGACTAGTATTCTAATTAGCGATATGAAATAGAAAAGTGTAGTCATACTGTTTCTTTTCTTAAATTATAAATAGCACGTGGATAGAGTATGATTGGGCCAATCTTCTTGCCCCTTTTACAACAAAAGTTTGCTAACAGCCCTGACTGGTATGGTTCAGTGGTCTGGACATCATCCTACAAACCAAAAGGTCGCCAGTTTGATATCCGATTCCCAGTCAGGGTACAGGCCTGGGTTTCAGGTCAGGTCCCTGGCTGGGGCGAGAGGTAACTGATGGATGTGTCTCTCACACATTGATGTTTCTCTCCCTCTTTTTCTCTGTCCCTTCCTCTCTCTCTAAAAAATAAACAAATAAAATTGTTTTTTAAAGAGCTTGCTAACAATTGTCTTTTATTTTCTTTTTTTATTTTCTCTCCCCACTCTCCTCCATGTCTGGAGCTTTAGAGATAAATCAAACCACTTGAACTAAATATTTTTTAGTCAACAGAAATCTCAAACATTTAAATTTGAATCCTTATGAAGTTACCCATCCCCCACCCCAACACCAGTTCTGATTATTTTTAAAAGATACAGACAGACCTTTAGAAAAGTGAAGCATGTTGTTCTTTTAGTCCTGGATTAAATAATAAAAATTGATTTATGCTCTGTGATAGCATCATAAGGCTATATCACTGAAGCAGAATATAAGTTAACCTTAACACCAAGACCCTTTGTGTATTTTTACTTTTCTTGATTGACAACATGAGCTACTCCTTGTTTCACATAATCATAGATAAGGAACTGTACAAAGTAAATATGCTTGTTCTTAACGTGCACCTAGAACTGTGGAGATTGAGTGAGAGAGAGAGAAGGGAAGAAAAAAGAAAGAAACTAGAATTAATAGTCAAAGGTCAGGGCGGTCTCTAAGTAACAACTTTATTTCTTCCCTAACACATGCTAGGACTTCTGGCATTGGTTGTATGGAACAAGGATGATTGTACAAATAAAGAGCATATTCTCTTTCATTAGAATGTTTGGGTTTGAATTTCTGTCCTAGTAGTCCTTGTCATATGTAAGGACTTGGACAACTTAATTTTTCTCTGTTCCAGTTTCCTTATCTGAAAAATAGGACAGGATAGTAATGGTACCTATGTTACCAGAATTACTGTGAGAATTAAATAAGAAAACACATGTAAAGAATTAGGAGAAGAACTGGCACCATGTAAATACTCAATAAATGGCCTTTTCACTTTTTCAATCATCATTATATTCTTAAAAATCTTCATATATAGTCACCTAACACACTGAAAGTCATGGTTTTTTTTCATTTTATGACCGTGTAACATTTTTCCTTCTAGATTCACCCACATTCCTTTACTTCCAAAGTTTTGTTCTTCCATTTCAACTTGATGGTTTGATTTTTGTACTCATAAGTAATTAAGAACTTGGGCAAGGAATCTCAGCAAAGAAAAATTTCCTTCCAGTAAAATGTACCAATATTTATTGAATATCTAAAAGCAGGTTATAAGAAAGCATTTTTAAAATAAAGAAATAAAGTTTCCAGAAATAAATTCTATCTATTAACCAAATTCAATATCTATAGTTAAGTACTTCCATATTACTAGAATTACTTAATAAAAAAAGTAAAACACCAAATTCCTTTTCTAAAATCAAAACGTTAGTTCTCTGACCTTTTAACTGAAAGAAAAAAATCTATTTAAAATTTAAATTCCACTTCAGCCAGATTCTTCTAAGACTGAAGACAAAGCTGAATGTGGGGGGAAAAAAAGAGAAATAAGAAAATCAAGATATGTAATACTCTGGTGAAGAAGGGATAATATTTCTGTGACTGGGCAATTATCAGGCCACTCTAAAGGCCAGAGCATGTCTATCTGCTCAAATGTTTTGTCAGCACAGTAGTTTATTCATTAATTCAAAACCAATAAGAGTTTTCATCCACATTAAGTAAGGAGTGAGAAAGCAAAAGAGGAGGGGGCATAGAGGTAGAATAGAATGAAGGGAAGGTGGTCAAGTCCAATTTCTATAGCTCTAGATCAACTAAAGAAACTAAAAGAGTTATTCTTCATATGCAAGGACTCTCCTAGAGTTCCCGAAACTGAGTCTAAGCAAAGGGGTCATTGCTGTGCCTCAAGGGCAGAGTGTGCGGATGACCTCCCTGCTCTTTGAACAGTTTACAAATTCATCAGTGCTTTTACCTACAGGCCATGCTGGCTGAAAGCTGGCTCACAGATTAGAGCAGGCTGAAATGACCTCCCTCGGAGCCTGCAGTCACTGTCTACCCTGGGTGAAGCGGGTACACTTACCCATACTCATCTTGATTGGCAGGTTTTCTCTGCTTGCTGCTTCCACTAGATGTCTCCGGACCTCCATCACTGCCTCTTTGTGTTTGGTGTTCAGCAAGGCTTCCCACAGGGCTTTGGCTGCCGTGTCACTGCAGTAGAGCCACAGAGCTTTAGAATAAATTTCTACCAACTAATAGAAAGGGTTGAAAGCAACGTAATTTCTTAAATATCTTTTTGAGTACTAATGTAGTCTTTCCTACTGATGGTCTTTAAGCATTAGGATTAAATAGAGGCTATCTGATCCATTTTAATTCAGCACAAAATATTGAGAAATTAAGGAGACAATAAAATCAAGCCAAAAACACACACAAAAAGGAAGAAAAGCTATATTGTGCTTTGAGGAGAGGGGAAAGCTATATGATACATTTTTTTAAATTTTGCATTTAAAATACTTTAGAGTACAGGTCAACATTGTCACAATAACATCAAAATGTTATGTGAACTAAAAGTAATACATGTCGAAAAAGTGATTTATCAGTGATTATAAGCACATCGGTTTGAGATAACGTACTTGTCCGGAAAACACAAAGCAAGTAGCAATGAGAATTCCTGTTCAAAAATCACTCATTGGAATTCCTAATGAGATTTTCTACTGAATGAAAATCAAGAATTAGGCTAAGTGACCAAGGCCTTAAGTATCCCTCTCTGGGCCTTAGGTTGGAAGGATGGCACTTACTGAAGCCTTTACAATCAACCATTGATAACAGAACGAAGCATCGCATTGTGCAGGGTCTCATCTGGGCTCACTTGCCCAGCAGCCCTGTCTTGCCCACCATGCCGTGTTTAAATTATAAATGAGCACAGTGTTCTTTCCGGAAGACCTCTACATGCAGCCAAGTATACACGTTTGTAGTAACGTTTTAAAAACTGAATATAAAGAAACAAAGATGGTTTCTGTCCCTTTCCAAGGACTTTTTCTTCCACTTAAAGCTCTACTAACATCTCTTACAATCCAGTTAGCAATAGTTTGAAAATGATTGCACTTTTAAAGTTTAGTTTTAAAAGTTATATCTAGTAAAATCTTAATTTAGCTTTAAAGGTATACTTGATAAAGTATATCTTTCAAGTTCAAATTTGATTTGGAATGATGTATTTCAGCACTGAATTTAATGTCTGGCACATACTAATCTTTCATTAAAGAGTAGTTGTTTTATTATCATCATCTATTTTTTTTTTGAGTAAATTAACATCACTGCTCAACACATTCCCCTTGTTTTGATCTAATTGAAACTGTCATTATAATTCTACATCCCATAGTCTATGTTTAATTTAAATAAGCAGGTAAACTACATAACAAGTCCTATTCTTGGTGGTTGGAATATGGATAAAAACAAGGTATAAGCTTCCGATGATTTATAGGAAGAGACAGAATATAAGCAAAGAAATTATCCCAAAAGGCATGATAAGAGGCATGATCAGTGCTTGCACAGATTTCTCAGGTAGCACGTGGAGGGGACCTCATCCTGGATGGGAGGGCAGAGGCTTAAAGAATGATTTCTGCCAGAAACATAAGCAAATAAACAGATACATAAATTCCAAAAACAGCCAAGGGAAGAAGTTATAACTCAGTCTGGGAAGGAGAATCATAAAGAAAATCCTCAAGGAAGATACAAAATCTTCATCAGAAAACAAGAGGAAGAAGGATGTGTCAGAATGTGCAAAGTCCGACGTACACGACACTGAGTACTGTTTTGCTCCCTGCTAAGGTGCCAGGGGAGGTGGGGCAGTAGAAGTAAAGGCAAAAGAGAAAGCAGGGGCTACTCTGCTAGGGCCCTGCATTCCTTGCCAAGGCTTGTCAACTTCAGTGTGTAGGTGACAAGTTGCCAGTGAGCACATGATTGATTTCACAGTCTGAAAAGAGCAATATAGCTTAACAATTGTGGACACAGTCTTTATCATCATCCAAAACTAGATCTATTTCCCATGGGGCTTGAGGGTTGCCAGAAGGGAGGAGCATTGGGGGCTAGGTAAGAAAGGTGAAGGGATTAAGAAGTACAAATTGGTAGCAATAAAATAGTCACAGGAATGTAAAGTATAGCACAAGGAATACAGTAAGTAATTTTGTAATAACTATGTATGGTGGCAGGTGGGTACTTGATTTATTGGGGGGAGCACACTGTAAAGTATATGATTTTCTAACCGGTACGTTGTACACATGAAATTAATGCAAAATAATATTGAATATAAACTATAATTGAAAAATAAAATAAAATAAAACAGGCAATTCAACCGCCCCCCCCCCCCAAAAAAGGAAAGAAAGTCATTTAATTTCTCCAAAGCTTGAAGGCAAGGGAGAGTCACTACAGAATTCTGCGCGGGAGAGTTATTTATAGTCCCAGTTTCCCCGATTTATATTACACACCCTTTCCCTTCTTTTACTCTCCAAAGCACCTCTCCCCAAACCACAGGGATATCTCACATACTCTCAATTCTACATGCAGAACACCTAGAGTAGAAATGTACTGCCCTCTTTTCCATGAGTAAAATACAGAGAGTCTCCAAGATCACAGCAGATTAGGTAATGCTGTGGTTGCCCCATCAGGTTAGTGTGGTGGTTGAAATGTGGGCTTTGGGGTCAGATATAACTGTGTTCAAACTCTGACCATCCACTCTTCACCCACGGCTGCTACATGGCCTCTTCAGTCTTCCTCAGGCACTATGAGCACTGGGACCTCTTGTCCTCCTTTGCCAGTAGCGCTCCTTCTACAGATATCCTTCTCTCTCTTCAGGTGTGTGCTGAAATGTCACCTTCAGAGAGGTCTTTCCTCTCTCCCCCTTACTGGGCTTTACTAGTCTACAGAATCCTTATTACCATCTGACTTATTACACGTTTCCATGTTTATCTGTTTGTTGTCTATCTCCCTCACACAAGGTAAGGTCCTTCTATGAAAAGAGGACTTTGTCTTACTCACTGCTAACTTCCTACTACTTAGAATAGTACCATGTCTGTGGTAGGTATACTCAATAAACACTGAATGAATGAGTAACGCTTGCTAGTTATTTAACCTCATCCACACAACTTTCTTTTCCTTTGTTTTCTCATCTGTGAGATGGAGGTAATAACAGTGACCACCTCACAAGCTGTAAGCGTTATATAAAATAATGTACATAAGGCCCTTTCCTGGTTCACGATAAATATGAGTAGTTGTGTAGTTGTTACTGCCATTACTATTGCTACAAATGATACTGTCTTATAATTCAATATGTCCAAGGGTTTTTAATATAGTAAATGAATTCACTTAATTATAGCAAATATTTTTTATACAATACTGATTTGTTCACACATACTTAAGTCACTTAGGCCTTGTACCCTCTGGCTCTTTTCTAGTAAAAAGTTTTAGAAGAAATACATAGTTCCCATGAGCTCTAACAATATGCCAAGTCATGTTTCCTTGAAAACTGTTTTTTTAATATAAACAATTCTGATTGTCTAGATATGCGTGACAGTTTCTAATATCTACTTCCTGTCCAAAACACCATACCAGCCCCCACATCACACATGGTCACACATGGTTACCCAGGATTGCCTGGGTAACATTCATGAACTAATCCTGGTTTTCTGAATAGTCAGCACTAAAGAAGTCAAGGTCATACTCACTGGTAGCTCTGCTGTGTCATGCACCAATGTCATCACCAAGTCACTCTGTTACTACTGCTTGGTGTTTTACACACATGCTTGTATACTGGCACCTGAGTTGAGGGTAGGAGTTAATCACTGCCTTTCTCTAACAGGCTCAGAAAAGTTGACCCAATAGACATTTCACAGTATTGAAGTTTCACATGAAATCAATGATGTTCAATTTTATAAATCAAGAAAAGTTCACTGAGATACATACTATAATCATGAGAGTGTATTATATACAATTCTTTATCCTCTCCAACTGTACAAACTCCCTATTTTCCTGACAAGGGAATAAACACTACACAGAGGGTTATCACAACAAGGCCAGTGTGGAAGACTAGGGGTAGGTAGTATTGTAGTATGGTAGCAGCATGGGTTTTAGAACCAAACATTGGGGGGTTCTGACTCTGTCACTTGCCAGCTTTATGTCCCTAAGAGAGTTACTTAAGCTCTCTGTACATGTTTCCTCCCCTGATAGCTGTAGATAGTCATAGTACATTATTCAGTGGGTTGTTATGAGAATTGAATGTGCTAATATGTCTAAAGCACCTAGAACAATGTCTGGCACATAGTAAGTGCTCAGTAAACAGAGCAGCAGAAGCAGTAATAGCAATAATAAAAAATATCAAAGGTAAGAATTTTCTTGTAAGATTAGCCTTTTCTCATCTTTTCATCTACTTGCACACACGTATGGATAACCACTGCCAGTAGCTTCATTTTTTAATCTGAAAAGGCCAAGAATACATAAGAGAATTCATGATACCCATCAAAACGCTGAAAACTTCAGCTTAAGCAGTGCTCCCATATATGACATGTTGATGTAAAGAATTTTGATACACATTATTTAGAGACTTTAAGCTATAGTAAATTAATTTAATGAAGGTTTTTAAGCAATGACTTCTGGGCCAGCTTCCTGCCCCATTAACTTAATTACATCGAAATTCTGTAGCCTGAACCCAATAGGACATTTTAAAAGTAGAACTGTTACTTTTATGAGGAGTTCTGATTCCATAGGTATTTCCAAGCTGACTTAAAAAGTGGATGTACAGCCCTGGCTGTTGTAGTTCAGTTGGTTGGGCATCATTCCACAAAGTGAAAGATCACTGGTTTGATTACCAATCAGTGTACATGCCTTGGTTGTAGATTTGGTCCCCAGTCAGGGTACATAAGAGAGGCAACCCAAGAGGCAACCAATAGATGTTTCTTTCTCACTCTGATGTTTCCTCCCTTTCTTTCTGCCTCACTTCCACTCTCGCTCTCTCAAAAAAAAAGAAAAAGTGGATGTACAACTTTTGTGGTACAAGTAAACATCCTTAGATTTTTAGCAGGACACTATCTAACCCAATACAGATGAAACTCTTTTTTTTTTTAATCCTCACACAAGGATATGTCCATTGATTTCTAGAGACAGAGAAAAGGGGTGGGGGAGAGGGAGAGAGAGACAGAGAGAGAGAAACATCATCGTGAGATGGAAACATTGCCTCTTGCATGTGCCCCAAGCAAGGGCCACACCTCCAACCAGCATGGGCCTTGACCAGGAATCAAACTAGCAACCTTTTGGTGCATGGGAGGACGCTCCAACCAACTGAGCCAAACCAGCCAGGGTTGAAAATCTACTTTTAGGTTTTGAAAGAATCTAAGGAAAGTTTTATAATATACCTGAGAAAAACTACTATTTTAAAAAAATTAACTGCTATTCGATCCTATTTATACCTAATCCAAACCCTCGTGCTCTGCTGTAAACCTTTGTCTTGCTTAGTCTGCTCTCTTAAGTTCAAGAACAGCTAGACAACATCTTTTTAACAATCAGGCCCACCCAAAAACACTTTTTTCTTTTTTTCATGAATAACTTAAGCTTTTTGAAAGGTAAAAAAAAACATAACACTAAAACATAATTTTAAATATCACCACTACATTCCATTTTAAAAGCATTTCAGAATTTACAAAACAACTTCTGATAACTCCTCCTCACCTCATGAACTAAGCCATTACCACAGCCTCAATTTAAAGACCTTTGCAGAAGCCAACTGTATAACTTAGGTATGCTCAACCTGCAAATGGCAAAAGCAGCACTCACACCCCAGGAACTGGGTTCTGAGCCCAAAGCCCAGTCTACTTTACTATGCTATGCTTACTTTATGCAAATCATTAAAGAGCATCAATTATGTAGAGTGTGAATTACTTCAATTTTTCATGTTGATTTTCTTTTCATATCCTTAATACATCCTCTATTCTTCCCATAAGTTCCCATGTGGGCCCCACATAAGACAATGTAGTAGGGTGAATAGTGAAACAAATCCATGGTAACTCAATTAAGCAGGTAAAACTTGCTCTCAGGACTTTGCACACTTTCTGTTTTAAATAATATCATACTATTCCCCGTGCAGGTCACTACTGGTCATTGGCTGGTCACTTTGCTATACAATGCCAATCACTGTTATTCAACTCTCTTCTTTAAATGTTTCTCTCTAAGAAGACTTTGCTGAATTTTAAATCATTCTACACATATCATTTATACAACTGAAAAGGCAAAAAACTAAAGTTTCAGTTGTCCTGAGGTATCACTTGCATGCAATCTATGTCTTATTTGATATTCATTATATTCTTTTTTTAAATATTTTTTATTTATTTTTAGAGAGAGGGGAGGGAGGGAGAAAGAGAGGGAGAGAAACATCAATGTATGATTGCCTTTCATGCACCCCCTACTGCGGACCTGGCCTGCAACCCAGGCATGTGCCCTGACTGGGGAATTGAACCTGATCCTTTGATTCACAGGTATGTGCTCAATCCACTGAGCTACACCAGCCAGGGCTATATTATTTGGATATAAAGAAGGAAAAATAGCCCCTCACTATTTTATCACTGATAAAACTGAGAGATATGTTCTACTTTTATATTGTTTATATTTTTGTTCAAATATTTTTATTCAATATTTCAAGAATATATTGAAATAAATAATAGACTAAAATATTTATCCTATGAAAAGACCAATTTAGTTACTATGAAATGGAATTAGTTTCAATATTGTCAGTAAAAACATGTCAAATACATACTAAATGTATGTTCTTTTTGTATAAACTGATTATCCTGTGTCCTTAAAAATCAAACTATTATGACAAAGCTCCTATTTGAAGAAGACTATAGGCCAAGAATATCCACATAACAATAATCTGCTAAAATTAGCTTTTTTTAAGCCTCAGAAGACTCCTGTACATGAATGGATGGTTCTTTCAGTGAATTCTTGGCTCTTTATTCACCAGAATTGCTCAATTATGAGTGAAATCTTAGAGCTGCTTTGGTTTGGCATGTATGAAATGTCAAGTGCAGCCTGCTAGAAACTAACAGGATATTCATCACCAGATAAAATATAAATAAGACAGCATTAATTTTTTAAAAGTGGCTGAATGTTGAATCATGGTGATACTTCAATCAAATGGAAGACAGGCGAGTAAGAGACTGAAGGTGAAATGTGAATGCAAACCATTATCTTGTGACTAAACTCAGAGAAATGGTTTCTGATTCAAGGCATGCTTGGGAAGTTAAGCTTACTCATAGGATTTGCAATAGCAGTTATAGTATTCCAACAGAAATACAATGATAACAAAATGAAACAAACATTTTCAACTAATTTTAAACAGAAAGCAATTTGAGTCATAGTTTTTCACAGCAGGAAATAATGGCTTCCATCAGTGGTGAGCTTAATGAGCTCCAAAGGTAGGTTTGCTAATTAAAATACTCACAGAGGTTTCAACAGTCATCTTTCCTCTTGACTACTTTTTTAAACAATTACCTCATCTTTAACAAAATTATCCGTTAACCTTCATCTAAACAGAAAAGAAAGCAGCTAAACACAGAAAGATATTGAAGTAGACCCTTGGCACTGGAAAGCAGTCCTTCATTCATTCTTTTCTTATTATTAAAATATAGTCAATATACAATAATATATTAGTTTCAGGTGTACAGCATAGTTATTCAACATTAATATACATAATAGTCACCATGCTAAGTCTAGTAACCATCTGCCGTTGTACAAGGTTATTATGATATTCCTGACCACATTCCCTGGGCTGTACATTACAGCCCTGTGACCTAATGATTTTATAACTGGAAATTTGTACCTCTTATTTCCTTTCACTTTTTTTGTCCCCACCCCCAACCCCTGCCCCTCTGGCAACCATCCGTTTGTTCTCTGTATCTGTGAGTCTGTTTCTGTTTTGTATTGCTTGTTTTGTTTTTTAGATTTCACATATAAGTGAAATAATGCTGTATTTGTCCTCTGTCTTATTTCACTTAGCGTATTACCCTCTAGGTTTGTTCATTCTTTCAGAATATGAGCACTTCTTGTGGGCTGGGCACTCAGTGAGGTGCTGCAACCAGAGTTGCGAGCAACGCCCATACATACTAAATGTATGTTCTTTTTGGATAAACTGATTATCCTGTGTCCTTAAAAAATCAAACTATTATGACAAATTTCCTATTTGAAGAAGACTATAGGCCAAGAATATCCACACAACAATAAGCTGCTAGAATCAGCTTTTTTTAAGCTTCAGAAGACTTCTGTACATGAAGGGATGGCTCTTTCAGTGAATTCTTGGCTCTTTATTCACCAGAATTGCTCATGGAGCTAGGAATCTAGCAGGGACGCTAGATCTGAGCATGCTCCTGCAGAGGGCACAAAAGCAGAGAATGGGAGCTCTGGAAGCGTACGATACCTGACCTGGTCTGGGTGTGCAAGTGGAGGTCAGAGGCTAGCTGAGGATGTGATAGTGAGTCCTGAAAAGTGAGCAGGAATTAGCCAGTTGAAGAATGGAGTGAGAGCAGTCTAGGCAGCAGTAGTACCATGGTTTGGGGTCCTGAGAAGAGAACTTGAGACCTTTGCAAAGAAATGAAAACAGCTGTGAATAGGACACAAAGATCTACTATGACACTGCCCTCAGTTCATGTCAAATCATCCAAGGCCTAGTAACCCACACTAGGGATTATAAACTTTTTTCCAAGGTCAACTAAAGAGTCTTCAACAACTGACTGACATAATCAGGTTTGCATTAAAAGATCACTCTGGCTTCACTGCAGAGAATGAATCTGAGGATTGGGTGGGAGAGCAAGAATTAATAATGGTTTAAATTAGAGTGACTTCCTAAAGCTGCCAGATAATATGATTCCCCTGTTCAAAATCATTTCATGCTTCCTACCGACATTACAGTAAAATCTAAGTACTTTATTTTGGTTTAGAAGCTTTGGTTCATTTCTTTATGTACATCTTTCTCTCTCATCTTCTCAGCTTCATCCATTGGGCCTCAGCCACACTGGCCTGATTTCAGCCTCTTCCATGGGCCCACTGTATCCCCAACTGAGGGCCTTTGTATCTGCTAGTCTCTTTGCTTGAACCCTCTTCCTTCACGCGCTCACCGATTAACCTTATTGAGCACCTACTAAATGCCGGTTCAGTGTTAGGCGCAAGGCTTCCCTCCTTGACCACGTGAGCTACTTTGGTACTCCCTGTTACAAATCCCCCTGCCCCTGTTTTATTTTATTTTATTTATAACATTTGTCATTAATTCAAATTATATATATTAAGTCAAGTTTATTTAAATGACTTGGGAGTGGATCACAGGGCATTAAAGACAGAAGCTTTCTGGCTTTACCATAATGTCAGCACCCTAGGCCCTGGTGGCAGTTCAGTCAGGCCACCAACACCCCATGGGCCATGCGCTGTGCCAGGTACTGTTAGTGCAACATTTATAAGGGTGAACAAGTCAGAGATAGGTCTTCCCTCAGCAAGCTTCCAAACTCTAACTGGAGAGAACAGACATTAAACCAGTAATTATAAGATAATGCGCTATGAGCTGATATAGGAAATAAAAGGTGCTATCTATGGAAGCAAAGACAAAGGTGGAGGTGGGGAGAAGGAAAGGACAACAAAGAATGACCAAAAGATGGAAGAGCAGGATATTGAGGAGCTGAAAGAAGTTTATTGTTGTTGTAGCCAAGAGTGTCTACATGAAGGTGGAAGGGAAATAGGGGGCAGGGAGAGGAGGAAAAGATGGAGAAGATGAAGGCTGAAAAAAAAGCAGGGAGCAGATCTAAAGAGGCTTTCTAAAACAAGTTAAAAGTTTTAGTCTTTACCCAAAGGGCAGTGGAGAGCCACTAAAGGATTTTACCACAGGAGGGTTAGAATCAGATTTACTACTACTTGCAAAGCTGAATAAACATATGTCTAAGTAGCCAGTCTTTAAATGGTCTAGAAAACTATAATCCTTTCAAAGTGTGCAGAAAAAATTTAACAGTTAAATATTACCAAACTATGAGAAAATAATCTGTCCATTTCTTCTTATTAAAGGTCTTCATGTCGTGTTTCTGTTCACTTATTTGACAAATATGAGTGCCCACTATACACCGAGCCCTGTTCTTGGGATGTGGGAAACAGCAGTGAACTAAACAGACGAAAACAACTGCCTTATATAATTTATGTTCTGGAGTTGATTTTCTGAACACCACACACAGAAATCATAAAGAGAAATTATAATTGAAGTTTCTCTACAAATCATCCTTCTCTTCTACAGAGAGAAAACTGTGACTATGAGAAATTAAATACCTTGTTCAAGGTCATAAAATTTTGGTGGAAAAGCCACTATACTACTATAATGACCAGAAGACAAAAACTGCATAGAAGCTATTCAAGGACACCAAAAACTCTCATCAACAGAAACAACCTCTCTTGGTTCAAAAACTGAAAGGAAAAGATTGTTTCAATGAGTTTTTCTATCCACTATCACACTTGTTAAAAAGTGTTCTCATAACTATAAAATACATTGTGGAAAAAGATAAGATCACATGAAAAATGTTAAACTAAAATATCACATCGTAGTACCTTTTGGGGAGGAAGCAGAGTAGAATGGAAAGAACATGAGCCCTGATGTAGCCTGCACTTGGAGCAAGTCGCTGGTATCTATCACTCCAGCCTCACCAACACCATACATCTCTTACACCACAGAAAAGTGATGTTCATTAATTTGCTCGACAAGAGTAAACCACTATGTAAATTTAATGTGTATTGTTCATTCGAAAAGCATGAGTAAATGTATTATCTATTACAAATTGTTTATTAGCATAATAATCTTGTAATTTATACATTTTTGGGTTGTTATTCAAAAACAAAATAATGTCCCCCCCAAAATGCATGATTCTTCTATATCATCTATAGCTACTAGAAAATATATCTGTGTGACT
Organism: Mormoops blainvillei; assembly: GCA_004026545.1. Lineage (NCBI taxonomy): Eukaryota > Metazoa > Chordata > Mammalia > Chiroptera > Mormoopidae > Mormoops > Mormoops blainvillei. The sequence goes on along the minus strand of PVJD01002982.1, from coordinate 37,782 downwards.
GGTTCAAGATTATAAATGTATTAGAATGTCTTTACAGTATAGAAATCATAACCATGTGTTAAGAAAACTAAATAAAAATCCAGGATAAAACATTGTTTAATTCCAGGATAAACAATTGTACATGAGCTTTATAATGTTCAAAATAATAAAAGAACAAACTTCACTGATATATCATCAAAGTTTCATCTCTTTCCAAACAGCAGGGGGGTCCCACCTTTTGGAGTCTCTGGGCCACACTGGAAGAAGAAGAGTTGTCTTGGGCCACACATTAAATACACAAACACTAACAAAAACTGATGAGCAAAAAAAGATTTTAAGTAAATTTACGATTTTGTATTGGGTTGCATTCACAGCCATCCTGGGCCACGTGCAGCCCATGGGCTTGGACACTCCTGCTAGTTCATCATTTCTTCCTTCAATACATCCTCATTCGGCACTGTAATTGGCCCAAGAAACCTCTTTTAAAATGAACCAAAACCTATCATATAAGCTATTTAACCATTATATAAAATAGCTGGCATGAAAGACAAATACTACATGACCTCACCTACAAGTGGAACCTAATCAACAAAACAAAGAAAATGGCAAAAAAGAACCAGGGACGTGGAAATAAAGAGCAAACGGACAGTGAGCAGAAGGGAGGAGGGAGGTGGATAACAAGGGAAAGAAGGGGAAGGGGCAAGGAACATGCACAAAGGATCCGTGAACAAGGACAAAGGGGTGGGCATGGTCTTTGGGAGTAGGGGGTTGGACGGGGCAGGGGAGAGCAACAGGGTGAAAAAATTGGGACAACTGTAACTGAACAACAATAAAAAAATAAAATAAAATTTTAAAAAATAATAATAATTGGGGGTAATTAAACTTCATTATAGTGCAGATAAACATTTTGTATTCTGCCCTGGCTGGTGTGGCCCAACAGACTGAGCACCAGCCTGGGAGCCGAAAGGTTGCCGGTCTGATTCCCAGTCAGGGCACACGCCTGGGTTGCGGGCCAGGTCCCCAGTTGGGGGCATGCAAGAGACAACCGATTGATGTTTTTCTCCCTCTCTTTCTCCCTTTCTCTCTCTCTCAAAATAAACAAATACAATCTTTTTATTCCTACTTCCTACCAGCTCATTAATGATAATACCATACTAAACACAAACTTATCAATAATTTCCTCCTAGCAAACAAAGTATAGGAGAGACTTTTTCATATGGACTACTAATTCATTAAACAGGTTAACACAATACAAGGGTTTTAAATGACGAACACGGTTAGCTTATTTGAAAAGCAAATGCACATCCCCTTTATGTACATTCCTGACTCTGAAGGATATACTTTGAGTTCCTGTGAGTTACTTCCATGACCCAAAGGCCAGCACTTGCTCCACTGGGAAACTCTACTCTAGGCTGGATTACATCTGTGTGTTTTGGCTTGAATTCAAGACTTGGAAAGTTAAGGATTAGTTCATGTCAAGGAACTCTAAGATAAAGAGTTAGTGACAGCTTTATAGAGGCTCTTAGAAGGAAACTCATCTGTTCACTTTATCCCTTCTATCATTCAACTGCATGAAGAAGGGTCATTTCAAAATCAGTAGAACCTGTATTCTATAGTGATTCTAGACTCTATTCACCCTATTTGCAATGGGTGACACCATTGTGTCTATACACACATATGTGTGAAGTTCCAAAGATACTAAATTGGGAAAACTTGATTTGTTAAAATGATTATAAACTGTTCTGTTATTCACTAGTTTTTGGTTGGGTTTTGGTTTAGACAGAATATGAATTTATGATGTTCCTATTATTTATCATCTTAATGCCTCTATATTTCGTTAAGGTATCTTGAACAATCTCCCTTGGCAGCTTAGAAATATAAAACAGTGTGAAGTATTACTGGGGATACAACTTTGAGGTAAGAAGAATATACAATAGCTATTTCAATAAGAGGGATTTGTTTAAGGGTCATAATCTGTTTGAGGGCAAAAAGAAGGATTTATTTTGAAGTTGCATTTGCACAGCAAGCCCACTATTTTTACTTACAATGAGGATGAGGTAGAGTTTCTAATAGAGCTAAATGAATCAATTTAAAGTGCTTTCAGTGTTGTAAGATAATCTTCCATGCCTTTGCTGTGTGGCAAAACTAGGGGGCCTCACTTAACTAATGAAAAGAAGGCAGCTTTGTGTTGTTGCTTAATTTCTCTCCTCCATGAAATGCAAAAGTCAGGGAACCACTTCTCAAGGCTCCAGACCCAAGAAACAGTGTGAAAAAGAATCTTCATGTTTACTTCTAAATTTTGCAGCCAAAGTTACTCTATCAGTAAAGGAAACAGTAATTCAAATAAAAACTCAAACGAAGGGACCACAAGTACACATCTGGAGTGTCCTCCAGAAGGAACAGTGTAGTAAGGAAGATCCCAGACAACTAGCATTCACATTTAACCTCCTGGCCTGGGAGCACACTGTGTCCTGATAAGTGTCATCAACACTGTTTTGAAATGTATCCAGGATTTGTTGTGCAGGAATGGTAAGACATGCACAAATGAAAATGACTGTCACAAAGAAAGAATACTCCCAGATTCTTAAAAAAATAGGAGGCATAAAAATAACAGGGCCACATACGGAAGAATCAGGGCTAGTCAGGAGGCAGAGGAAGTGAGGGGAAAACACGGGTCTTTGTTGTGGTTTTCGTGGGAATGAATGAGGCAAGGTAAGCAGGCTACGCAGGCTTAGGATTGGTGAGTTTATAATGTCAGTGTTCTTAAGGCACTATGCAGGCAGCTCAACTATTTTTATCTCATTTGATTCTTATGATAAGTGTCAGTCATTATTATAACCCAGTTTTCAGATGGAGACTGAAGTCCAGAAAGCATAAGAAACAGTAAGAATTCAGTACCAAAATTATGTATCAAGAGTATAGTTTAAGCAAGTCTGTTTACTTTCAGAATACTGAAGGTACAGTACATAACAGCTCATTCTTCCCAAAGTCAACCCTGAGTGAAATAAAGAAAGAAAACATCAAGATATGAGATAGCCTATAAGAAAATAGCAAACCATCACAAAGCTGAGTTTACGCCAAGTATGCTGGAATGACTCAGTATTTGAGTATCTATCAATGCAATTTATCCCATTAAGAGATGAAAAGAAAAAACCCATTTGATCTTCTTAATAGATTCAGGAAAAACATTTCACAGATTTTAGCACCCCATTCATGATTTCAAAAAACAAAACAAAACAATTCTTAGTAAATTAGGAACAGAAGAGAAACTTCTTCAAGCCAATAAAGCTATCTACAAAAAGACTGCATTGAACACCATTTTAAATGGGAAAACATTTGAAATACTACCTTTAAAATCAGAAATAAGACAAGGATAGATATCATTACCATTCCTATTCAATACCACATGCAAACAAGAAAGAGAAAGTATCCTCTCGTTCCTGGAAGATAGGCAGTCTTCCTATCAGTTTTGTCACGAACAACAAAATAAACCGAAACGGATCTGCAGATACAGAGAACAAGCTGATGGTTGTCAAAGGGTAGGAGGATAGAGGGATGGGTATAAAAAGAAATTCTAATTCACCCAGAGTCACCACATAGATTAAGTTTGCTTCTCCACACCCAAAGGCTAGGAGATGCTCGATGGCGTTCGTGGGGCTATGACAGTCCTGAATGAAGTGCATGCTCTTAGCAGAGCTGAAAAATCTGAGAAGCAAAAATTAACAGAGCTGAAAGGAAAAATAGACAAATTTGCAATTAGAATCAGAGATTTCATCACCCTTTTCCCAATATTTGATAGAAATACTAGACCAAATCAACAATATATAAGAACTCAACACCATCAACCGACAAGATCTAATCATCACTTACAGAACACTCCACCCAACAAAGGCATTATACGCATTCTTTTCAAGTGCCTGTGGAACATGTATCAAGATAAACCATATACTGCGCCATAAGAAAAACCTCAATAAATTTAAAATAATTGAAATCATACGGAGTGTATTCTCCAAACACAATGGAAACAAGCTAAAAAATAAGTAACAGAAATGTAACATAAAAAATCTCCAAATACTTGAAAACTAAACAACACACTTCTAAATAATCCATCAGTCAAAAAAAGTCTCAAGGAAGATCACAAAATAAATGAAAAATCATCAAAATAAAAATACAACATATCAAACTTGTGGGATAGATCTAAAGCAATGTTGGGAGACAATTTTATAACATTAAATGCATACATTTAGTATTTTTAAAAAAGAAAAAATTTCAAGCCAACAGTCTGAACTCTCACCTCAACAACCTAGAAAAAAAGTGCAAAATTATAAACAAAAAATAATACAGGAAATCAATGAAACACAAAACTGGTTCTTTTGGGGGAAAAAATCAATAAATCAACAAACTTCTAGGAAGACTGAAAAAAGATAGAGACCACAAAAAAAACCAATATCAGAAATGAAACAGAAGGTATCAATACAGAATCTATACATATCAAAAGGATGATAAGGGAATACTAGGAACAACTCTACATACATATATTTGACAGCTCCTCAAAAAACATTATTGTAATTCATCAATATGAAAGATAATATGAATAGTCTTATAACTATTGAGGAAGTTAAATTTATAATTTAAAACACCCCAAATAGAAATTTTCAGTCCCAGATGGTTCCACTGCAGAATTCTGCCAGATTTAAGAAGAAATGGTACCATTTATACACTCTTTTACAGAATATAAAAGAGAAGTGAACACTTCTCATTTTATGAAGCTAATATTGCCATAATACAAAAACCAAAGACAACACACACACAGAAGAGAAAACTGCAAACCAATATCCCTCATGAATGTGGATGCAAAAATCTTTAACAAAATAACTAGAACACACTATGTTAAATATTAGCAGATAGAATTCAAAATACGTAAAAAGAATCATACATCATAGCCAAGTGGAGTTTATTCAGAAATGCAAGGCTGGTTTAAAATTTAAAAATCCATCAATGTAATCTACCACTTCAACAAGTTAAAAAAAAACCTACATGATCATATCCATTGATGTAGAAAAGGTTTTAACGGAATTTAACACCTATTCATGATAAAAGCTCTCAGAAAAATAGAATTAGAGGACACCTTCTTAATAAATAAAGAGCATCTTTAAAAAACCAGTAATTCTACAGCTAGCAACATAATTAATAGGTAAAGACTGAATGCCTTCCTCCTAAGATTGGGAACAAGGCTAGGATATTTGTTCTCACCATTCTTATTCAACATAATACTAGAAGTTCTAGCCAGGGCAATAAGGGCTAAAAAAGGAAATAAAAGATATACAGCTCATAAGTAAATAAATAAAACAGACATTATTTGCAGATGATATAATTATATTCATCAAAAATTCTAAGGAATCTGATAAACACCTAGAACTAGTAACTAAACTCAGCAAGGCTGCAGTACACAAGATAAACAACAAAAATCAATTGTAGTTCTATATGCTATCAATGAACATGTAGACACAGATAATAAAATTATGGTAACATTTACGATCAGTCAAAAAAATGAAATAATGTAAATTTAACAAATGCATACAGGACCTATATGCTGAAAGTACAAAACTTTGTTAAAAAAAAAATCAAAGATAATCTAAATAGAGACATTGAGTTTATGGGTGCAAGACTCATAGTAAAGATGTCAATTCTTCCCAAATCGATAATTTTAATACAATTTCTATCAAAATCCCAGTAATACTTTTTATAGATATAGATTAGATTATTCTAAATTTTATATAGAAAGATAGAAAGGCAAAGGTACTATATAAAAACTATTGTGAAAAAGAAGTTAAAATGGAGGAAACAGTCTATCTGAGTCTGAGACTTACTGCATAGCTATAGTAATCAAGACTGTGGTATAACCAAAACATAATATAGAACCCAGAAATATAGAACCCAAACAAATATGTTTTTGCTAAAGATGTTAAAGTGATTCAATGGAGGAAAAATAAATGGAACAGGAGTAATTGGATATGAATAGGGGAAAAAAAAGAGCTGAATATGTCCTAAACATGTCAAGGAAATAACTCAAATGAATCACAGACTTAAAAGTAAAACATAAAATTATAAAACTTTTAGAAAGAAAATCATTAAAAAAGTCTTCAGAATCTAGGGTTAGGCAGATAGAGTTGTTAAATAATCTTAAACAATCCATAAACAAAAAAATCGATAATTAAACTTCACCATAATTAAAGATTTTTATTTTGTGCAAAGGCCCTGTTAAGAAGATGAAACGATAAGCTACAGATCAGAAGAAATGAAGAGACATTTTATCTAAGAGGATATTTAGATGGAAGATAAGTATAGGAAAAGTTGTTCAATATCATTAACCATTAGGGAAATGAAAATTAACACCACAAGTTCTTTTTTTTTTTTAAAGATTTTATTTATTTATTTTTGAGAGAGGGGAAGGGAGAGAAAAAGAGAGGGAGAGCCCAGGCTAGTATAGCTCAGTGGATTGAGCGCCAGCCTGCAAACCCAAAGTTCGACTCCCCAGTCAGGGCACATGCTTGGGTTGCAGGCCAGGTCCCCAGTAAGGGGCGCACGAGAGGCAATCACACATTGATGTTTCTCTCCCTCTCTTTCTCACTTCCTTCCCCTCTGTCTAAAAATTAAAATAAATAAATAAATAAAATCTGAAAAGAAGAGAAACGAAAGAGAGGTAGAGAAATATCAACTGGTTGCCTCTCATATGCGTCTTGACCAGGACCAAACCTGCAACCCAGGCAGGCATGTGCCTCTACCGGGAATCGAACTGGCGATACGACGCCCAACCAACTGAGCCACACCAATCACACCACCACAAGTTATCTTTGAACTAGTCCTTTCCATAAGCTGGAATGTTCTGGCCCCTGATCAGCTTCACTGAAGTCTTTGTTTGAAAGACCTCTCCTCAGAAAGGTTTTTTTCCATTTCCTATATATACCTCCCCACCACACCAAATCCCCAGTCACTCCTGATTCCCTTACCTTTTTATTTGCTTCGTAGGACTTATCCCTGGCTGACATGATATATCCACATGTTTATCTGTTTGCTGTCTGCCTCCCCCATTAGAATAAGTTCCATGAGGGCAAAGATCTTGTCTTCATCAAGTGCCTGACACAGAGTAGTCAGTTAATATATATTTTAGATAAATTATAATACATATTTACATGCTCAAAGAGTTTACTTGAGTAATTCCTCCCATGACATTTTACCCAAATAGACTTCAGGATTTCAGACCTCCCCTGCTTTGGGCCCCCAAAATGCTTTCTTTTAATGCTAAAATCATTGCCTTGTTTTTAGTTCTTACTTTATCCTCTTCCAGCTATGCTACAAGGACACCTACCACTACTCAGTTGATCCCAGCCACTCCACTGCCAGCCATTATCCCAGTGTGACACTGTTATTAGAAGGAAAAGTAAAAGGAAGAAAAAAGTAAAAGAAAGAAAATGGGCCCTCAGGCAAGAATGCCAGCAGGTGTTAGAAGAGAGACGCTGTAGTCAGAGCTGGGGGACAGACAATCCTGGTGTGCTGCTCAACACAGCCTGGTCTACATAATGTAAGATTCAGAAGCGCCCCCAAAACAGTGATTGTTAACTCACCAGGAGTTAAATTTTTGGACTTGATGACTTTTGCTTGGCAGTGAACACCAACCTAATTAGGAACTTGTCACTCAAATGAAATGAGTCTTTCCATTTCTTCTTTTCCATCTAGCTAACTTCAGAGGGTTCTTGGCTTTGTTTAAAGGAACCATAGTTTCCATTTAAATTATGGGTCCCAAAGCCACAGTGACCCCGAGTTCAGTCTTCTTACAACACAGACCACAAACCATTTAAAATGTTTCAATGTGAAAAAGATTCTGGGGGTTGCCTGCACATTCCTTAACTAACACCATGACAGAGATGCAATACGTGAGCAATTATGGAACAAGAATTTCCACCTTCAAACCTTCTTTTCTTAATATGCACTTTAATTTTTGAAAACTATTAACCATTAAACATAATTCTTTATTAAAAAATATAACAAATGTCTCTGGCATATTGAATTATTTAACTATTTCTTAATGGACACCTATCCCCTCATTTTCAGAAAAGAACTCTGCTTTACTTCTTCCCACAAATTACTCATTAATTCTGTTTTCTAAACCTGTAACTGAGACCAGATGATGTTTAGAATGCCTCAAAAAAAAAGTTAAATACAGCAAGCTGTATACTGAGAAGAGGTAAGGCTTTCTTCTACTCAATTTGCAATTTTTAATTGAAAAGTAAAAAAAAAAGTCCATTTTTGCAGGGAGGTCCATGTGGGGAAGGGGAGGGGCCCACAGCCTGCCCCAACAGCAAGGTCATTCACAGCACTGCTGTGTGCTGACACACCCTCTTGTGTGCTGGCTCTCCACCTCAAAGTCAACACTGAAGAGAGGGTTACTGAATGTTTCCATCCAAGTCCGGTAATTCTATTTGTTGGTAAATTTAAACAGTAACCAGAGGGGAGGAGGGAGGGTGATGACAGGGGAATCTGAAGGGCAGGGTCATCGAGGAACATGCATAAAAGACCCGTTGACAAAGCAAAATGGGGGAAGGATTGAGGGTGGGAGGTGGGTGGGGCTGGGGAAAGTGGTGGTGGGAAAATGTTGACAAAAACAAACAAAAAAAGTGGTCGGGGGAGGCTGGGTGTAGTGTGGGGAATTAAGAAGCCAAAGACCTGGTGTGTGCAGTGCATAGACGTAGACTACAAGGTGTGGGGATGATGAAATGGGGTGCAGGGCGGAGGGAATATGGGGGCAAGATATGGGACAACTGTAGTAGTATACTCAATAAAATATACCAAAAAATAAAATAAAATAAAATAACAGTAATACCTCTGATTCTGCTCTAAGAAAAATTACCTTTCTTCTCTCTGAAAATGTTATCTCTTTAATAGTAATATTTAATTGATATTTGGAAATCAAAAAAAGAGTAGAAAAAATTATCAGTATTTACAGGTAATTTAAGAATTTTTGACTTTGAGGTCCAGTTAATGACTCATTACACACTATTATCAGGTTAGTTAACAGCGTGAAAGGTAACAAAACTTAGTTCATATGCGTTTAGGTTTGAAACCGCAGCTGCATTTGTCTCTCAGCTCTAAGATCTACTCTGTTTATTCCAGTGTTCTATAGTCTTGGGAAAAACATTCCCACCTGTAACATAGAAACTGAAACTGAACTTACAAGAAAACTGAACTTAAAATATTGTTTTTTTATAAACCAGGGTCCCATAATTTATAAATGTATTGGTTTGTTTACACACTCATTCAGTTAAACATGTGTCATTGAGTTAGTATGGTATACAATAGAAATGCACCTTGGAATTGAATGATAACTTCTTAAAAACCAAGCTCATAGAAACAAAGAATAGATTGGTAGTCAGAGGTGCAGACCAGTGAGAGAAATGAGTGAAAGAAGTCAAAAGATACAAACTTTGTTATAAAATAAATGTCACAGGTTTATAATGTACAGCATGGTGACTATAGCTAATAACATTGTATTGCATATTTGAAAGTTGCTAGAGAGTAAATGTTAAAAGTTCTTATCATAAAAAACTTTGTAACTCTGTGTGATGACGGATGTTAACTAGACTTATCATGGCGATCATTTTGCAATATATACAATATCAAATCATGTTGTACACCTGAAACTAATGTAATGATTCTATTATACCTCATAAAAAAGAAAAAAAAGGAAAAAACTTTAAAAAAATAATAGCCTGATTCAGTCACTGAGGGAAACTTTGGCTTAGGGCAGGTTATTTAAGTCTCTTCCAACTTCTATAAAAGCAAATAAGGAATAAGATACACTTTGTAGAGCTGCTTTTTAGAATTAGTGAAATAATGCATTTTAAAACATCTAGCATAATGTCTGACAAAATTCAGGTGCTCATTATTACCTTCCTTCCGTCTCACTGACCTAGACAATGAGGTACATCTGAAGAAAAGTACATAGAAAATTCCTATTCTGCAGGAAGTTAATGGAAAAAATAAGATAAATACAGGTACCAGCAGAAGTAAGGCCCTGCTTGAGCGTGGTTGGCAGGATAATAATATGGGTGTAATAATTTATAGTTTTAATTTGAATATTTCACCTAAAATGTTATATGGTGCACTTGAATGTAATATTATGTTACAGAGTTACATGCTTATGATTTTGTAATAAAAGACTTGTAATAAAAAAGGGGCATTATTTGTGCTGGACCCTGTATATATCTATCTATATCTACACCTATATCTATCTATCTATGTATAAGTATTTACACACACATATATATGAAAAGTCTTAGGTAACTTTAGTGCTAAAATGAAGTACACAAGGCTTGTCATCAATTTACATAATCATTTTTATACTTGGCCTCAAATATAATAAGATTTATCCAGTTTACTAGAACTTATTAGGAGTTCCAGGCACACAAATTCTACCTTCAAGGAATTTATACTCTAGAAGGAGAAACAGACATGTAACAGGTATAATTATAATGTAATGTTTTGGCATTTTGATAGAAGTTTTAAAGGCAAGAAGGGCTCACTGGGGAAGGAAGATAATATCAAGGGGAAAAGCTTTGGACAGGTTCCAAAGAGACAGCAACATCCCTTCCTGGGAGCACAGAATCCTGTCTTAGGCTAGCCTAACACAGGAGTAGTGTTTTTATTTCAATATAATTTCTATTTATTTTTAATAGGGAATATAGTCACTTGATTGAAAAGCCAATACATACATACTGATATATGTAAGACATCTCCCACCTTCTTCCGTATTCGTTCATTTTACTGACTTCTCAGTGTGCCCTCAGCTACCCAGCGCCCCTCCACAAAGGCAGCCAACGTCATCAGTTCCTTATATATTTTCCTGGTATATTTAATGCAAATGTGAATATATATCTCCCCTCTTTAAAAATAGGTGACTACACCTTGCTTTTTTCACTTGAAGTATGTTATCAAGCTCATTGCTTATCAGTATATAAACTTCATTCTTATTCTGTTGTAAAAGCCGAATATTATTCCGTTGTATGAATGTACCACAATTTAGTGAACTGATAGACAGTAAAGTTATATCCAGTCTTGCTATTACAAATACTGCAGTGATTAATAAAGGTAATATGTCATTCCACATGTATGCAAAATACATCTATAAAATAAAATTCTAAAGCAGGATTGCTGAATCAATTTTGCTGTATTTGCTAACCCAATGAGAGTATTTCAAATGTTCAACAATTAGAACCTATGCATTCCCAAACTAACCTTGCCAATGTTCTGGTCTGGCCTCACCCTCTCCTAGTCCAGCAACCTCACTCCACTCACGGACCCTGCCTGACAGCATCACCATATACTCCTTCAACAAGTATCTCCTGAGCATCAGGTACTGTTCCAGGCACTGGGGACATAGCAGTGAATAAAACAGACAAATATCTTTTCCTCCCATGGAGCAATCTAGCAGGGAATTTTCTCCATTGCTTTCTAGGAAAGAGAGAGACAAATACACAAAATAAGTACATTAGAAAGTGGTAAATGCTAAGGAGAAAAAAATAGGTGGGGGAAATATGAAATACTAAGGTGGACAGGCAAGGACTGAGAAGGAAATGTGGGACATCTGTATATCTGTTGGAAGAATGACCTAGGTAGAAAAAACATCAAAAGCTAAAGCCCTCTGTCAGGACAGCGAGTGTCCTGTTAGGGGAAAAGAAAGAAGTCTAGTGTGGTTGCAAAGGAGCGAGTAAAGAAGAGAGAATAAGAGTTGAGGTCAGTGAGGAACCTGAAAGTCAGCTGGTACATGGTCTTGCAAGTCATTGTACGGTCTTTGCCTTTCACTATGAGGCACGTGGGGCACTATGGGAGGAGAAGTGGGCCCTGGACAGAGCAGAACCAGCAGCACCGCGGGTGCTGGGTTAGGCCAGAGCCAGGGGCACCAAGCAGACATAGTAAATGCAGGCAGGGCATCAGACTAGGGGTGCAGAAGGAACCAAAAGAGTCATAGGTTACGGAGAACAGAGTTCGGGCAGAGAATGAAACCCACTTCAACAGAAGGAAAACATACAAGCAGAAAAGATTCTGCCTCTTTGAATAAAATATTCCACATAATCCTGGGACCAATAGACAGGGACTGGAAAGCCATGTGATAATGCATTTAAGTTATCAGTTTCTCATTTGCATTGGCAGTAACTTCAATGGCTATAATTACAAAGAGCCTTTTATAAGATTATATTAGGAAAAGAGTTTGATTATCAAGGCTGATATCATATATAGAGACTTGCTTTTTAAAGATTATTCCATTTGCAGGAACATTACTTATTGCCAAGCACCCATCTGTTTCGGATTTTAGTACTGACTTTTTTATCCTTGCACTCACTTCACTGAGAACTTTCTGGGGGGTTGTGTTGGAGGCAGTAATAGTGGTTGTTATTTTGATACAAGTACATTATATGCCAGGAAAGCTGAAATTAGTTCAATTTCTCTTTTGAAGAGCAATTAATCAATGCAGTTCCCAGTCTTTCAAGCAACTGTAAAAAAAACAAAGATTGTAAAAACTATCATTTTCTTCCAGTTATTGCTTTTTAAGCAAACTTATTACCATCTTTATTTTTTTATTTGAGTAGCTGGCATACAATATTATATTAGTTTCAGGTGTACAGCATAGTGATTTGATGTTTATATACCTTATGATGGGACCACCACACTAAATCTAGTCACATATGTTCACCATGCAAAGTTATTGCAACCCTCGCCATTACACCCATCCCCTAAATGCACCCCCTCTGGTCATCAGTTTGCTCTCTGTTTTAGACCTTTATTTGCTTATAACGTTTCCCCCACCTATCACTTTATCTTCTGCAACCTGCCTTCTGGTCTATTTCACCAAACCTGCTCTCATTAAAACTTTCTTCTTTATTTGGATCTTTCTTGAATCCATCACTACCTCTGACATTTATGGCCACACTCTCATATTTGAGAGGCACTCAAAGCTCATGACAACACCCACTCACAGTCTGAAAAGAAAAGGCACCTACTGAAAACAAAGAGCAGAAGGGGAAACATATATATAAATGAACTTAGCTGTAAGTGCTCAGAGGTAGAGCTGAGTCACAGGTGGGGCTCAGTTAGGAAGAATTTTTATTTTAAATCCAAGAGGCTTAGAAGTCATGTAGGTCAACACCTTCATTTTATAGATGAAATAACGAGGTACAGAAAATGTGTCAGTTAGGATGTCTTTGGTTACAAGTAATAGAAAATGGCAGCTCAATTTGGCTTAAACAATAAGGAGCTACACTGCATGACAGGGTGTCCAGACATAGTATCCCATTGCTGCTCTTCTTTGTGGCTCCCTTGGTCACTCCACCTTCCCAGTGTTAGCTTCAACTTCTGGATGTAAGCAAGACAGCCACAGCACTTTCAGGACTCACATCAGAGGCCTGGCACTTGAGGAACGAGTATAATGGTGAGGGGAAAGTATCTCTTTTCAGAAGCAAAGAAACCTGATCAAGATGCCCCAAGAAGACTCCCTCTTGTCGCCTCCCAGGTCTAAAGCAATCACTGGCAAGGAAAATGGGATTCCAAGGCTGGTTTAGTTTAAGCCTGGGACTACTCTTGGGGTAAAATGAGGCCTGACGTGTCAAGGTTATTTAATAGGCCACAATCAAAATGCTATTTGTAGATCTAAGTGATATCTAGATTCTTATATTTGTCCTACTACACTTCTCAGAATTCACTTCCTTTTTCTGCTTATTAAAGATGGATTCACCCTGGCAGATGTGGCTCAGTGGATAGAATGCCGGCCTGCAAACCAAAAGGTCAATGGTTTGACTCCCAGTCAGGACACATGCCAGGCTGCAGGCCAGGTTTCCAGTAGGGGGTGTGCTAGAAGCAATCACACATTGATATTTCTCTCCCTCTCTTTCCCTCCCTTCCCCTGCCAAAAAATAAATAAATTAAATCTTTTTTAAAAAACTTTTTAAAAAGATGGATTCCACTCTTCTCTGTTTTTGCAAACTTCTCTGGGGAGAGCATGTGATCTTTTTACAATTATTTTAGACTTCTGTGGAAGTGACATAGGGTAATGGTAAGTACTAACTTTAGAGCCAGACTGCACGTGTTCAAATATAGGCCCGCACCACCTCTGTGTGTATCACCGTAGGCATGTTATTTAATCTCCTCCCTCACTTATAAAAGGGGATGGTAATAGAACTGACCTCATAGAGATGCCACGAGAATTAAACAAATTACTACATAAAAGTGATCATAACAATGCCTATTACACAATAAGCCCTCTATAAGTATGTGCTATTATTTTTAAGGGGCATCCCTTTCCCTTATTTTGTCAAATCTTTCCATTTTCCTTTGAAGAACTGCCCCTCCACCATGCCATATGATACTGGCACAATTCTCAGTCAGTATGAATTGCTCCCAATCCCCAATGGGCAAAAGGTGGGCACAGGGCCCAAGTCAGGTCAATCTTATCTTTTCCCCTGGAACCCTCAACTTCAGAAGACTGACTCAGACAGAAAACAGTTAAAATTCAGCCTCTCTGGTGTCACGGCCTTGAACAGGCTTTTCCCAAGTTTTTGCCCAGGCCCCCAGAGCTGGTTGTTCTTTCCAAAATCTGATTAACAATTCTTCCTTTGATTCTGTTAGCTATCCAATCCCCTTTAATAAATTATTTTTTGCTGAAATTAGCCCAAACTGATTCTTTCGTGTGTGTAAACATTTTGTTGAACAAACAGGCCTCACCAAAATAAATTGAGAAGTAGCTCTGTTTTTGTCTTTCATCGTCTCTTTATATCTACTCGAAAGCAATTCCTCTCTGGCCTCTGCAGAGCAGTTAAAACAGTGACTCTGAAGTCAAACGTTCTGGGCTCAAAGTCTAGCTCCACCTCCTGCTAGCTATGTTGCTTACTGTCTCTTTGCCTCAGTTTCCTTACCTGTAATATAGGGAAATAACACCCCCTACCTCATTGGGCTCCTATAAAACTTAAATGACTTCCCAAATGTAAAATGCCTGGAAGTGTGCTTGACACATAGTAAGTCCTAAAAAATGTTAATATTGCTGATGGTGATGGAGGTCCAGTGAGGTTATCTGTTTTCTGCATAATTCCTGCCCACTCTTGTTTCCATACCTATCCTTGCACTAGCCCTCATTTATAAAAACAGAATTTTATAAATCCTTCAAGACGTTAATTCCAGCACCACCACTTCCACAAGGCCCACATCAATCTACAAAGACCACACTGACCTGATATTTTGTAGGAATTACACAATCCATAGCAGACATGAGACTGGATTTACATCATTTTTAATTGAATCTATGTTTAAATAATGACTACCTCAACAAAGTATTCCTTGAAGTCAAAAATAATATTTTATATTCTTTTACGTTCCTTACAGTACTTAGTCCAGAGTAAGGCTCACAATTAGCCCTTAATAATTAACTTTAAACAGCTCTGTCTAATCACAACTACTTCTGGGTTTGTAATGCTGCAAGCCCTTGGGCCTATGTTTTGGTATGTATGCTGTTGAAGTGAGCTCAAGGCCCATGTTTTTACTGTGTGTATAAGCTCACAAAAAAGATAGGCTACAGAATTTTCTGTTTTCTTCCCACTGTGGTCCATACACACTGGGTATCCAATAAATATTATTAACTATCTACAAAAGAGTTGAAAACTTCAGGAACTAAAAATTAATTCCAAATATGGTAGGAAATTCCAAATGTATCTGTTACTGTTAATATCTGAATCTATAGAGCTGAAAGGTCTTGTTTTGTGTAAAAATTAAAAACATAAAGATTAGAGGAACAGATACTCAGACACTTTTTCCCCTTCTGATACATTTTTTTCTGATGGAATTGTTAATGAAGGACAAAGTAGGGAAGATAACTATTGTATTTTTTATTGTCATGTTTCTGGAGAAATGTTCCTTTATTTTTGAAACTCTGCATAACATATAGTATACCATCTTCATTCTCTAATTCTCTAGGCATATGGAAAATATACACAGAAATAAAAACTTTTCCCATTAATGCCCAGAGCATGCCATTTACATATATACAGATGGCACTGTTTTATAGCTATGTGGGTAGTTTGTTTTAATCATGTGGAAAAGTCGACTGAGAAAGAGGAACTGAGTAAGTCTAGCCTCAATTCCATGTGAAGCTGTCTGTGACATAGAGATGCATAAACTGACTCACTTCACTGATCCTGGGAAACAAGGTTATATTACACCTAAATGACGCCTCTATAAAATTCCATTCTCATTGGCTTATTACTGTTTAATGGATATGATGCTTTTGGTTATGGGGTAAAAAAACAAAAACTTTTTACCTAAATGCTATCCACTATGAATTTTTCAACAAGACCAGCTCTTTTTCTTTCTACAGAACATTCTAGAAGAGAAGAAAATGGAAGAGAGGGAAGGATGAGAGGGAAAAAATCTAAATATCTTACTTGGATTGTGCGAGACAGCCTGGTGCAATCATATTCTGATTCTCCTCTTCATTCTGCAATGCAGTGAGCTCTACCATGTTAACCATCACATCATTGGTGTGGCCAGGAAGCTGGGGAAGCACTGAAATGATCTTCTCTACCAAGTTGTCGCCATGATGTCCAACTGCTCCTATTTAAGCAGACAGAAATATGAACTCACAAAATAGGAGGGAAAATAAGCTGAATTAATGTTTAATAATGGCCCTTCCATTAAGAATAACAAATGTTTGGCAGGCTCTCTCTGGAGCACACTCATGCCTTTTTCCCCTCTCTAGCGTGCATCTTTACTTTTCTCTCCTAAACCCTAAGGGTCCCCTCGAGATTTGCAACCAGGGGGGCAGCAGGCAGTGGCAGCTCATCCCAGCTTACCCCTCTGAACCTATCTCCAAAGCCCCCTTTTTCTCTGACGTTCCAGTGAAGTAAAAGCAGTCCCACCTTGGCTCACTTCTATACTGTGACTTAGTTACTTCTCAGTGAATTCAGGCAGCGTAGTGTGGGTCATTTCTTTCCTATAACCTTTCTAGAGAGTCAAAGCAGGCCTGCCTAGGCTCTCTCCTGTTCATTCTTCTACCCTAAGCCCTTCCTTTGTTTTACTGTCCCCAGCTTTAATAAACATACTGTCAAAATCAAAAACGAAAAAAGAATAACAAACGTTTTAAGTTTCTGTTACAAAATCAGTAACACAAACCTAGCATTTTGCCCTCTGTAATGCTAATTGGGCTCACAATTACCTAGTGGACCCGTGCCTTGTGTATTGGATTAATGCTCCATGAGTACAGGCACTGTGTCCGCTCTGGTTACTACTACATTCCCAGCACCTAGCACAGTGCCTATTGATATGGTAGGTATGAATAAATAAATTATCTGTATAGTCAGCCAGGTAAATGGTGTTAGGATGATATTATCCTGAAATTTTAGAACCAAACTTTATTTTATTGCTGAAGACTGTAAGGCCCAGAAGGGCTTACAGGTCAGACAAAGAAGAGCAAATCTCCCCTCTGCTAGAACCATATCTTCATAATGGCAACTGTTCATCTAGTTCACCCTGTATCCACCATATCTGGCAGGCAAGTTAGCAGCTAGTAGGTTCTCACTAAATATTTGCTAAATAAAGGAAAGAATAAATAAATGAATGTTAATAGTTTGCAATGATAGAAGTATATAAAGAGTGCTTTCTGTGTATCAGGGACTGTTCTAGGTACTTTGGATGTATTAACTCTTTTAATTATAAATGAATTAATGAATTCAAATTGAAATTCAAGACCAATGACACAATTTAATACTTTTCCCATAAATACTTATCTTTCCAAAGTCATCATTCCAAAGATGGGTGGGACTTGTCACATTTACTTGTTTTGATCCCACTCACTTCAAATCAATTAACTTTGCTTCCTAATGTCTCTCTATCTCTCTCTCTATCTCTGTCTTTCTGTTGCTTTTTACCATGTTATATTATTTGGACAGAAGAACTAGGTAGGAAAAAACCCCCCAGGAATTCAAGGAATCATCAACATGGTTGTCATCTTTACCACAATAGCTAATATTAACTGATAGCTTATGATGTACCATGTATTAAGCACCATACATTTATTATCCACTTAATTCTTATAATTCTAATAGGTAGGTATTATTATGCTCACAGAGTAGAAGATTCAGTTTCAGTAACTTGTTCAAGATTATACAACTTGTATAAGATTATACAACTTGTATATTACCAAGCAAGAACTCAAATTCAGGAGTCAGATAACTCCAAAAATGATATTCTTTATTTTAAAAAATCAGGCTCATAAAACTGACTTAACACAGCCAGTATAAGTGCTTCTAAGGCAACTTTTGATGTTAAATAAAAGAGTTTCCACACCAGCAGACTATTCGTTGAGTAGGCCTGGAAGAAACCACATCTTATTTATGTTGTCTACAGTTCATGTTGTCTCCCCATAACTCGGACTACAAGCTCCTCATTAAATACTTGCTGAATGAATGCGTACTGACTGTTAAGAGGCCCTGAGATCCAGAGGTGGGTCAAAAGTCTCTAAGTAAAATATATCTTTAAACTAAGCCTGGTATGAATGTACATTATTAATACTCATTTAAAGAAACCCAAAATTCAACTAATTCTCTATGATAATTTCATGTTTTGTTGTATTATTTCCTCCCACTAGGTTGATCATCTGTTAATAAATTAGAGCCCTCTTAAGAAGAATTGCTATGCATACTGAAATCTGCACATTTCCAAAAATTTCCCAGGTAGACAGTTCTCCTTGATGTCATCATAATCACATTTTTCCAATATCTTGGGCCAGGTGCAGTTGTTTTTTTTAACAAGGCAGTGCACACTGATGTTGTATTTACCATTTACAACAGCAATTTTCAAAATTTTCATCTCATGGCACATGTAAACTCATTACTAAAATTCTGCGGCACACCAAAAAATATATTCTTGAGGATCTGACAAAAAAATGGGTGTAATTTTGATAATTCACACTGAACCACTATTGTTGTGTTGGTTGTTGTCATTTTTTAATTCGACAATCTAATGGTAGTGCCCCTGACTAAATAGTCAGGTATTGCAGGTTTTTTTAATTCTTGTAGCATATCTGTATGCCTCTTGCAACACACCAGTGCGCCACAGCACAACAGTTGACAATCACTGCATTACAGAATTTAATAAATTCATTATAATTGCTAATTTGGTTCTCTGTATCTCCCTGAAACTCTGTGAGATCAGAGACTTTGTCCATCTAGTTCATCTCTGTATCCTCAACCTAACATACAGTAAGGGGTCAATAAAACATGTGAATCAATGAAAGTCCCAGAACCTTGGAGAGTGTTTATGAACACCTGCACAGCAATCCCATTTACCTGTGAGATCCAGAGTTCTGTCCACAAAGACCACTGAGGCCCTGCCTGCAGAAGCCTTTCTCCTGTTCTTGGCAGGGGCATAATTGGCCAGATCTGCAGCAATGATCCGACTGAAGGGACCTACAGCAAAACACTCCTCCCGTACTCCTAAATGCTCACACAGAGAACTGAGGCCTGACACCAAGCACCTGATCTGCAGTAGCAGTTCAGGGGGCAGGGCAGAGGCATCCACTTCACCCAGGCTTCCCAGTCTTCTCTTGTCTGGGCGGGCACTATTAAGAAGATGCACGTCCTGGGGTAGCAGTGGGAAAAGGGAAGCAAAGCCTGGAGTCAAGGCAAGGTAGGGAGCAGCAGGGGCTAGCAACAAAGGGATGTGCAGCACCTCGGCGGTGTAGTTCATGTTGCCCATCCACTCACATAACTTCTCCTCCAGTTGCTCGAACACCGGCTGCTGCCCCTCCAGTTCAGCAGCTGCAGCCGCTGGCACGTGATTAGCCGTGAGGTGGACAGCGTGGTTCACGGCCGTGACCACCACACAATACTGGAAGTGACTGCGGCAGATGATGTTCCGTAGAATCTCCACGGTTCGGCCTTTCAGTAGGGAGCTCAACACAAACACCGCTTTGGGCTGCTGAGCTCCGCCACCAACTGCCGCGGGCTCGAACTCCCGCAGGTGACACCCAGGACCCCCCACGGCGTCCAAGAGTCGGGTGGATCCGTAGCCCCAGTGCAGGCTTTCGGCGCAGGCGGTGTCCAGGTAGACTACAGCCCGTTTCACTTTGGTAAGCACCTGATCCCAGCCCTGTTGGGTAAAGGACTGAACGCCCGGGGAGCTCATAGTTGGGGATTCGCAGTCTCATGCAATGAAATGCAAGAACTTTGCTCAGAACTCACAGCTTCCGGGAGCTGGGCTGAGACTTTGACAGTCAACACAGTACACGCGGTGCCGCGTCTTACTTGTCCAGTGGCTGCGCACAGTGATGACGTTAATGGAGTGTGATTGGCTTGCCCGGAGATCCGCTCACGGAAGAGTGCCCAGAGCTGAAAAGAAGAAGTGGGAGGGGCTCCGGGGCGCTGGTATTCCTCGAAAGTTCAGAGAGACTAAAAGGGGCTGCCTAGGAATAGCTGAACCAAGTTCTTTTTCTCTCCCTGTCTGATCAGATTATCTTTCCCCGCTCCTGAGATGACAAAGTTTGATACTTCGTTAGATATGAACACAACTCTTTAAAAGTACAGCCACCTTCTCCATCTAAACTCAGATCATCCTAAGATAAAACAACCAAATGTAATATTTTGTAGTTTATAGGTTGTTGTCACAAATGCTATTGCATGTAGGTCTCATAACCAACCCACTGGTCTCGTTTTCACTTTCTCTCTCTTCCCTCTCATTGCGTCATCAGTAAATCTTAGCCTGCTTCAAAAATCCTAGGATCCAGACCCTTTTCCTCATCCCTGCTGTAACTGTTAATCCACCATCATCACTCACCTAGGCAGTGATCCCCCCTCATTTCCCAGCTTTTCACCTCCTCGAAATTCAGTTATTTTCATAAAAAGCTAAACTGGTCCTATCATTTTTCTGGCTTAAAAGCCTCTCCTGGCCCAATTACCTACAAGATACAGCTAGACTCCTTAAAATGGCACCCAAATTCTTCATGATTTCCCTGATTCTCTCCAGCTAGTCCGAGCCTGGAACATTACATACCTACACAATGTCGTCAACGGATTGAGCCCAGAATGTTTCATGGGCTCAGTTCATCAAATTAGTATTTATTAAGCACTCACCAAGCATAGTCATTGTACTAGATTCCGAAGATACAATGATTAGTAAAATACACTCCCTGATCCACAAAGAATTTATGCTTGGCAAACTCCTAATAAAAATAATCATTATAATGATACCTTTCATGTGAGGATGTTCCTAAGTCACCACCACCACTATCATCACCCTGTCCTCCAGTTTAGCCCCTCAAGGCCAAACATTCAGTTATACCTCTGCTAAGTACTTCCTGTATCACGTGGTGAGTTTTAACATACCTGTTTTCTTTAACATACCTATTGTGGTAGATTGTGCACTAGAAGTCTGGTATTCCCAACACTAGAACATAACAGGTATTCAATAAATGCCTGTTGAGTAATGTTCAATTTATATCCATATAATAAGTAATATAGTCAACCAACTTTTAATGGACTTGTACAATATTGCAGACACTGTATTGGTGTTATAACATTGAGGTTATAAGAAGAAATAAGCCACAGCCTGGCCTTCAAAAGAATCTGATTTAAAAGAACCCATTCATGTAAAGCAAGTAAAATAAAATGTTACAGAAGTGGTTACTTTTTTTTTTAATGTGTAAGAATGACAAAGGAGGAAAAATAAATTCTGACTGGGTGGAGTAAAAAGGGAGATGGTCAGAAGTTTCATATAG
Organism: Mormoops blainvillei; assembly: GCA_004026545.1. Lineage (NCBI taxonomy): Eukaryota > Metazoa > Chordata > Mammalia > Chiroptera > Mormoopidae > Mormoops > Mormoops blainvillei. The sequence continues at coordinate 15,995 of PVJD01002982.1, read as the reverse complement.
GAAATGAGTTTTGAGTTGCCTTCAAAGAAAACCAGGTGTTCCCCAGGTGGACAAGATGGGGAGGAGCGTTCCTGGCAGTCCAGACTGAAAGTGCAGCATAGACAAAGCAAGTCATGAAACCATACATGTTCTTTGGAACTACAAATAGTTTAATATAGCTGGAGTGTGTTGTATAAAGAGAGACTGAAAAAGAAATAGAAGCTAGAAACTAGAAACAAGGGGCCAGGTTGGGGTGAGTTTTATTTTTTGTTCTACGTATTAGCAACTGAGGGGGTATTATTTTTAGGAGTGGAAATAAGTGGTTCACATCTGGAGTTAAGAAAAAACATCTAGTAAAGACATGGACAATAATTTAAGTGCAGTAAGGTTGTTGAGCAGGAAGAACAGTTAGGAAATAGTAACTGCAATCGCTCGCCCCAGAGTCAATAAAGAAGAAGTAAAAGTGATATACACTGAGGGGTGTCTAAAGAAATGTTAAGGAGAAAGGGTCAAAAAACCTGATGGCTGGATTGGCAAAGAGAGTGAAGCAGAGGGAAACTTTCTAATTAATGCCCACTTAAGTGGCAGTCATTGAGATATAGAAAATCAAAGGAGAAGCATTTTGGGGAACAAATGTACCGAGTTCAGCTGGGACATGTCTTTGTTTATTTGTCTGACTTTTCAATTGTGACAAAATACATGTAACATAAAATTTACCATCTTAATCATTTTTAAATGTATAATTCAGTAGTGTTAAGTATTTTCACATCGCTATACAACCAATCTCCAGAGCTTTCTATCTTGTGAAACTGAAAATCTACAGTCTATCCATTAACAACAGTTCCCCAATTTCACCTCCCCTTCTTCTGGCAACCATCATGCTATTTTATGGTTCTTTGAATTGATGACTCTAGATACCTCGTAAAAATGGAATCATTCTATATTTGTCTTTCTATGACTGGTTTATTTCACTTAGCATAATATCTTCAAGGTCATCCATATTATAACATGCGTAAGAATTTCCTTCCTTCCATTTCTTCCTCTCACATGTTATGGCAGAGACAAATTAATTCCTGCTAAAATAACATGCTTAATATAATTAGATTTACCTTATCTAAATGTGATTTGTATTTTGCTAAAAATAGCCAGCATTTATTTCCCATTCCTTGTAAAATCAAGTATATCTCCCTTCACCTCATTTCTAAGTCTTCCGTATGCATTATCAACTTAAGGATTTACTAAGCACTTTCTGTTTGGTCAACATTGTAAGACAGGTTCTGCTGATTACAGAAAAAAAATTGTTCTCACTGTTAAAGAGTGTGCAGTTTATATAACAGCGTAGATATAGGAAATGATACAATTTTCCAAAAACAACTGGAAATATAAACTTTAATGTTAAAATATGTAAGAATATAAAGATGGATAATTGGGGATTAATTGCTCATGAAAGTACCAAGAGGAAGAAAACCTCTGCATATGTACAATTATTCAGATTGTTCAAAGCACAAAAGGCTAAAAAATAGAATCCACCACCTGCTTGCCAGTAACTTGTCAAATGCTTTGACATTTGAAACCTCATTTTAATCTTTGTTATCCTCCCAAGAAATGGGTGTAAAATTTTATTTTAATATTCATTTACTAAAGAGGAAAATGAAGAACATTGAAATTTAAGCAACACATTTAATGTTGGCAGCAAATAGCACATTTGGCTCTAAATGACATATTCATTCAAAATGCATTTATGAGGACTTGCTATCTACTAGATACTGAGCAAAACACTTTTGATCTTTAACTTTTATACTCTTGTCATCATTTTAATTATCGACTGAGCATTTCCTTTCAATAATTCTCAGAAAGATATATTAAAACCGATGCTTTGTTGTTTTTATTTGCTTATTTTGCCAAGAACCAACAGATCACAAAAAAATAAAATGGAAAACAAATATAATCAGAATATATGGAGTATTATACTTGGTTAAGGTGATAATTTTATACAATATCTTCATGCTAGCTATCTTTGAAGTCTCCTGATGAGTAGGAAGATAAAGACACCTTTAGCTAAGGAAGTTTATCCAAACAAGGAACTCAATTTGAAAGCAAGCAGGAAGAGGACATTTAAGACTAGCTATTAGAGATTTACAGGCTTCTCTGCTTGTGGGAATCTTCCTTTCAAAGCTTAGCTCAAATGCTACTCCCAGGGAGGCAATTCCGATACATTAATGTTGTTCAGTTCAGCTTAAGTAACGCCTTGAAAGTCAGGCTCATTTTAGGCAGCTGAAAGGAAAAAGAGACTTCTCAGCCAAAAGCAGTCGTTTCTTCGGTGAAACAACCAGAGTTCATTATATATTCATGGAATGATAGAGAGAACTATAAGTGATTGTCTTATGACAGTCCCAAGCAGAATGTACAACCATTCCATTACTGTCAGTAAATGCCAAGATAATCCTTATCACCACTTGATGTATTGCACACTTATTGGCTGTCTCCTCATTAGAATGAAAGCTTCATGAGAGGAGGACTTTGTTTTTCTCACTGCTCAATCCACATAGCCTAGAGGAATCCCTGACACTTGGTAGACTCTACATAAATATTTTTTAAATAAAGGAATAGGAAAAGATAAAAGTGGAATTTAGGAAAGATTTCACAAAGGTGCTTGTATTTCACTCAATAGAGTTCAGAAGGATGCAGGGATTATCCTAAACAAGTAAGGGAGACTGGGAATAGCAGCAGATAGATGAGGATTCAAAAGTTAGGAGGATGAAAAACACATGGTTTGTTTAAGTTACACAAAATGATTTATTAATAAGATGGAAACACTTTGTTTTTTCTTCTTTTATGACATATCCACTTTTTCCCTTGTAGGAGAGCTAATTGTTTACTACCTTTTCACAATAGAGAGCTTTTTAAGGACAGGGCCTATGTTTTAGTTCTACCTTTATTTTCCAAGTTCTTAAACAGCAATTCTTAAATAAAAAAATAAACAAACAGTATTTATTGATTAGAGAGTATGGAAAAATTGATTTTCAAAACTAAAGTAGATTTCTTTCTATTAAAGTGTCTTGTGTGAAAACTTTAGAACTGAAAGGAACTTTAGAGATCATCTAATTCAACTTTCCCATTTTACAGATGAGAAAACTGAAGCGTGGAAAGGTTGATTAATGAGGTTAGGAGCTAGGCAGTTATAAGTTAAGAACTAGAACACCAGTTTTGACCAATCATGTGTCATCTTCTTGAAAGATGTATTCTCTAAAATGGTCTTAAAATTTGGCTTTACCTACTAAAATAAAAACTGCATATACTTTATGATCTATCTTGGAGGAACATTTGGACAAATCTGCAAGAGTCATTGACAAGGATCTTCATTGTAGATTTTTTTGTGCTTTAAGGTGTGATGTTGAAAGCAATCTAAATAACATCAACAGAGAAATAGCCATATTCACTTTATAAGAGCCATGCTTTGAAATATTATGAAGTACTTAAAAATGGACATAGTAGGATATACAGGGTCTGGCAGAAGTAAGTCCTGCTTGAGTGTGGTTGGTAGGGTAATCATACGGGTGTAATATTTTATAGTTTTAATTTGAACGTTTCACCTAAAATGTCACATGGTGTGTTTGAGTGTGATACTGTTATGTTACAGAATTATATGCTTATGATTTTGTAATAAAAAAGGGGTGTGTTTTGTGCTGGACCCTATATATGTGATAATATGAAAGGATCTCCAAGACACTTTGAGTTAGAAAAAAATGAAAAAGCAATCCACAGAAAAATACACACTGTACTGTACCCTTTAAGACTCACTCATTAACCTCAGGTTTTCCCACTAAAACAATACAATTCAACTGAAGTAAATGTATAGAAAATTTCAGAACGATTCACAGCAAACAAGAGCTGTGTGAATAGGGGGATTTTTGAACTTAACTGTAATGCTTTTTTTTTAACAAGGAGAATGCATTATCCATACATTAGTTTTGCTTTTGTTTGCCGTTAAAATTAATTTTTCAAGAAAGTGGCCATGAATAATGATTTCTTATTTAATAAGAAAGAGGGGATTGATAAGTAACTATTCAGTATCAACGATGATACAACGTATTAAGAATAAAATAAGGCCTTTTCGGAAGATTAAATGCAGAAAGCATCAAGGGCAGAAGGGAACAATGGGGTACTCGCAGACAAAGGCGATACCGGTTATTACAGGAAAGGTTGGGGGAGGGGAACCCTAGTTTACGCAGGAAGCTGCGGGAGAAATCCGCGTTATGAAGGCAAAGTGGAATCCCATAGGGGCGGGACTAACTATGATGCGCACGCGCAACTACGCTCAGGTGGCCGCCACCTCGGAAGCGAAGCCACCACCGACGCCGCGCCGCTTGGAGAGTACTGCGCATGCGCTAGTAGGCAGAGGCCGCAGTGTTCCCTGCCGCCTCTTCCGCCGGGGCGTCCATTGGATTTGAGTCTCGCGCTTTCTTCGTTCGCTCGCCGGGGGTTTAGCGCCCCTCTTGTGTCTTCAGGCAGCGAGGCTGGGGAAGGGGTTGGAGGGGGTTTTGACCGCTGCCTTTAAGTTGTGCTCGCGGCGGCCATGTCGGCCGGCGAGGTTGAGCGCCTAGTGTCGGAGCTGAGCGGCGGGACCGGAGGGGATGAGGAGGAAGAGTGGCTCTATGGCGGTACGGAACTTCCTGTCCCTTCTGTCTCTCCCGGGCTCTCCCAGGCCTCCCCTCCCGGCGCGCAAACCGTCGTCCTCTCGGGCCCCTCGCGGCTCCGCCTGGGGCCTCTTCTACGGTACCCGGTTCGGCCTGAGTCAGGCCCGGCGCGTTGTGCGCGTTCCCCCGCCCGCCTCGGCCTCCTCTCGCCCAGCCCACACCCCCAGTACGCACGCAGCCCGCGGCGGCTGGGTCGGACCGGGGGCTGGGGCGCGGGGCCGGGCCCCGAGCCTCGCCATTCCTCCGGCTGGGGCTTCATGGCCGCCTCGCCTCCGCGCTCTTTACTCTTGTTTTCTAATATCGATTCGGAGTAGTGGTGTGTCTCTTCAAGCCCCTTGGCTGTAGGATGCCCATCCTGTCCCTTTCTTTAAGCAACAGTCATTCTGTTATAGCAAATAAAGTTGATGCTGTAAAACTAACGTCTTGTTTCTTGATGGTCAGTTTGTATGGAATGCACCTGCAAGGGTACCTCCTTGTCTGAAAGTCGTACTTTAAAAATAATTAATTAAGAGAGAGAAAGAAAAAGATGGAATACATTATGGCCCATAAAGAAAACCCCGAATGTCTCCTGTATGTATTAAGGTGAAGTTTTTCTTATTTAAGAGACTGCTCTTTAACCCACATGATAGAAGTAACACAGGTCTCTTAGGTTTATAGTTTTCAGTATCACGTATTTATTTTTCTCGAAATAATTGTAATGTATCTTGTACTTCATTTTCGAAAGGAACTTGTTTAGGCATTTGGTTTTTAGCTTTCATTAAGTCCCAGTCCCTTCATGTTACAGACACTAGATTTGAAAGTTAATATTTGTTCCTTGCCAGAAATGTATATTCTTTATTGTCTTCAGTATAGTAAGAGTACGTGTTGGGCACCCTGATGATGTGACTTTGACAAATTCTGATTTTGATAAACTTGTAAATTCATTTGTCTTTGATGGCAAGATGTGGCATTAATAATGCTCTTTGAGATGTAAATATGTAGGGTTTATTTTACAAAGATGTAGAAGTTTTTATGCCTCTTAAGTTTGTTTTTATGGAAGTAAAGTCTGATTTTTTTTCATAAAAGACATATCTTGTTAAGTCATTATAAGGTGATCTAACTTTGGATGTGCTTATAGGCCCATGGGACGTGCATGTGCACAGTGATTTGGCAAAGGACCTAGGTTAGTGCTTGTGATGATCACTTCAGAATTTCATACTACTGGTTTCTTAAAGAGTAGTTTGTTAATTTTATTTATTTATGTATGTATTTTTTTTTGGTAGATGAAAATGAAGTTGAAAGGCCAGAAGAAGAAAATACCAGGTTAGTGAAATTTCTTGTTGATACTTAACTAACAGATCATGTGATACAGTGGTTCCGTCAACAAATTATCAAAATTCATTGGTTTGATTACAACATTTTGACTAAAGTTTGGAAGATATCGAAACTTTGGTAGTTTATTCCTATTTCAGAACCTAATTTTATACTAGTCTGTTTATTTGCTGGTAGCTTAGGGGACAAAGATTTTGAAGTTAGGGTGTAACTACTTTTCACTGTTAATTTTCTTCTATGTGAGCTCAATTGTGGGGAATACAATATAACCATTAGACAGCCAAGAAAAAAGTTTTAACTTAAAAACTTTTTTAGAATAAATAATCTTAAATTACTGTTTTCACAATTAACATTTCTGATGGTGTAATGCACTTTGGTTATAATTACTGCATTTTGTGTTTATTTAAATGCAAAGTGGAATTAATGAATTAATTGTTAGTAAGATTAGTTCCCTTTGTTAGATTACTAGGAAAGTATGAGTATTGTTTATAGAACTGGTACAGGGAGCCAGAAACCGAATTCTGAATTTCAAAGCAACTCACTCATACAGGTTAATGGATGTGCTGGCTTTATGGCTTAGCTTTTAGAGAATATATGGGTTTAATAAGTGAAGGAAATAGTAGTTCACTCCCATTAGGTTGGCTGTAATAAGAAAGACAGCAACAGATGTTGGTGTGGATATGGAGAAGTTAGAACCCCCATTCATTGATGGTGGGATTGTGAAATGGTGCAGCTACTTTGGAAATCAGTCTTTCCTGATTTTAAGGCAGTTCCTTAAAAGGTTAAACAAAGAATTACCATATGATCAGGTCTATAAGAGAAATGAAAACATATATCCATGCAAAAACTTGCATAGTAAGTTCTCACTTGACATCATCTATATATGCTGCAAATTTAAGTGAAACTATGTCTAATGAGACCAATTCTGCCATAGGCTAATTGATAGAAATAAAAGTTACATACCTACACATCTCATCAATGTTATAAGAAAATGGCATTGAATGAAAGGACATTCATAGCAGCATTATTCGTAATAGCCAAAAAATGGAAATAACCTGTGACCATCAAATAATGAATGGATAGATAAAATGTGGTATATTTCTACAGTGGAATACTATTTGGCTGTAAAGAGGAATTAATTATTCGTGTGTTAGAACAAAAGTGAACCTTGAAAACACGCTAAGCGAAAGAAACCAGTCATAGAGGACTACGTACAGTATAATTCTGTTTATAGTGAATGAGCAGACTAGGTAAATCCATAGAGAGACCAAGTAGTTAGTGTTTGCTGGAACTGGGTACAGGGCAAAATGGGAAGTGACTAATATACAGGATACATTTTTAGAGTGAGGAAAATGTTCTAGAATTAGATGTTACTGTTTCACTATTTTGTAAACACACTAAAAACCATTGAGTTGTACATTTCAAATGAGTGGATTGTATGGTATATAAATTACTATCTCAAAGCTGTTATTTAAAAACAAGTCAGTGGAGGGAATAAGAGGTAAAAATAGCTTTGGGGGTGCTGAAATTAAACTTATTTCCCACTTAAAACTATCCTCTGGATGGGAAGACTTTTTTTTAAACTTATTGCTATATCATCTGACATTTTATCATTCTGTTTTTAAATTTACGTATCCAACTCAGTTTCTAAAGCTAATCTTAACCACAAAGTGAGAATATGTGTGATTTACAGTTTGGAACGTAATTAAATATTTCTTTATGTCCTCTTTTTCAATTGGTCTAGAAATTAATTGATAACAAGGTACACATTCACTAAATACACCGTTTTATAAGCTAATTTTTATTCCATTTTTGTTAATATTAGTTTTTGGCTACAAATCTTAAAGCTTATTTTCTGATTGAACATTCTTTAAGTTTAATTCCACAATACACTGATTGATTAAATTTATTTGAGAGATGCCTTCTATCTTTCCTGAGCATCACTGTCAAAAATCTATATTCCTTATTCAAAGTTTATTTGGAAAGCTATTAAATTTATTTCATCCCATGGAAAACATCTACCCTTAAGATAATATTTTTCTAGGAAATGCTTATAATTTTTATCATGTGTTTAGCATTTTAATGGTGATAGAGAATTAAAACTTCTAAAAGCATATTGGGAAAGAGAGTCAAACCTGTGTTCTAGTATCCAGTGTGGTACATCATTGCATTGTCCTAAGTGAGCTGAGTCCTTGTTATTAGCGGTTTCCCCAGTTTCTTTGTGACTGGTTCATTGTTAAAACCTCTGTTTTTAACCATTGCGATATGCTGTCTCCAGTACTCTCATGTTTTATCTATCCATGTTTGGCTAATTGTACTGTTTTGTAATGTAAACAAGCGGAACTTCTTTCTGGCTACCTAAAAGCTTATTTAACCAGGAGGTAAATATATGGAAGAAGTATAGTTACAGGTTTGTTTTCTTGGGTCGCGCAAACGGCAGTGAATTTATCAGATATGCTATCAGTTTTTATTCTTAATTTTACTTTACCTAGAGATTATATTATAAAATAGCAAGATAGAGATTAAATTGGTTTATATAGAAACTGTCTGATAGAGAGTGGAGTTTAGAATATAACAAAAACCTAATGAGATCTTTGAACTAGATCAACATCTGGACTTTATTTTTAAAATTATTTATTTATTTATTTATTTATTTATTTAAGGAATGGTACTAAATAGTTGTTAGTTGCTTCGTACTTGCATTTCCTATCTATAATATGAGGTTAATGGCTAATTCCCACTATGGAAATCATAATTACTAAAATTATAAGAAACCAATTACACTGTAGTACTAGAAGTTTTACTTGATAGTTAATGGCTATATGCTTGAGAATAAGACACTTGCAAAGAAGACATAGTAGGATAAGAATGTGTCATTGTTGTGTCAGTTTTGTTGTAATGGCAAATTTAAGTATTAACTGGCCTTAAAAAAGCAGTTAGTTTTTTAATGCATCTGTCTGCAGCTGTCATTGATATCAAATTTGAAGGCAGCCTTAAATAAAATTTTTATCTTAAAGTTTATTGTTTTATACAGACTAGGAGCATATATTCAATAAAATTGATGAAGACAGAAAGCCAGGCAGAAGCTTGTATATTAATTGAATACTAAAGAGTTAAAGTGATCATATTACAAATCTAAGAAGAGGAAACTCTTACATAGTCCTTGGCAATTACAGTAATACCTGTCATATAGTGGATGTTTGATAAATATTTAGGATAAGTAAAATTGATTAAGTGGAATGCATATTTTGAAAATGTAAAAAAAAAAACAAAAAACCATTCAGTTGTACCCCACCATCAAATTGCAAATTTGACATCAGTAATAAATTGTGGAGGCAGTTTCATTCTATTTCTAATGTTGACTATATGTTTTATATAAGGCATGAGGAATAGCAGAGTACGGCAGGTAGGTAGTTTTTACCATCCATTTTCTTAACTATCCAGTGGAGACAATTTTAGAAAATTATCAGGCATGGCTTAAAAATATCCATATACACTATTTGTACTTCTGAAAAGTAATACTAGGCATGTGTATTTATTTTTGTTTGTAGTGCTAATAATCCTCCATCTGGAACTGAAGATGAAACTGCTGAAAATGGTGTACCTAAACCGGTAAACAGAAGACTTTGAAATCTTGTTACCTCTCTGTTTAGAATCTGTGTCAGTCGTTTTGTGTTCACTTAGGAATAAAGCTAAAATTTAATATGACTTTCAGTATCCTGCTTGATCCGACCTCCTCTTATGTTCTACCTCATTTGGTGCCAGTAAAAGTATAGCGAAGAGAAGTAGTAGAAAGATTTCAGTTGAAATATGCAAAGGCTTGATATTTATTTCAAGGAAGTGAATGGTCGTAGATCAGTGAAATAGGTCATACCCTGATTTTCAGAGCAGTCATTTGAGTCTTGTGAAGCACAATTTTGATTGTCATGTTTTTTAGCAAAAGAATTTTTTTGGTTTAAGTGACAGTCTTTGACCTCATAACTGTTAAAAGTGATGTTTTGGAGGGATGTGAACACATTATGAATCCTATGACTATTTTTAACGTTCTAACCCTGAAAAAAAAAAAGAAAGATTGTTATTCTGCAATTTTAATTTGGTATACAACTTATTTTTGCCTAGGTGGTCTACTTTTAAATTTATTCTTATGTGACTAAGCACTAAATAGCCTTTTAGGGCCAAAACAGAACCTTCGTAAGTGGACCTACTTCTACTCATAGAAACAAAGTATTCTCTCAGCCATTTGTGTGCAGGACCTTCTAGGTATAAAAGAATTCCAGGAATAAGTAAGCCACTTTTCAATCACGACACTGTGAATCTTAAAATTAGTTGTTTTCCTCTTAATTTCATAGTCTTTTTACCAGGAATTTCTCAACTACTTTTTATAATTCTGTCTTCTTTATATCTTAATAAATTACCTTAGATCCTTTTTATAAGAGAAGCAGTAATAAATAGTAGGAAAAGACATGAGGTATTTATAAAGAGATGATGGGGAAGAAAGGTTTTCACATTCTTATCGTCTTGTATCATTTAAAACATTGAAGTTATAAATGAAGTAAGTAGCAGTTCTGTGATCTTGTAACTTTTTTCTGTAAGACTGTAGCTTAATTGCAAAATGGATACTTCTGCAGTTACTCATATTAGATACTGAAATGGGTTATTGAATGTATTTAAAAATTGTTTATGTTGGTATAGAAAGTGACCGAGACTGAAGATGATAGTGATAGTGACAGTGATGATGATGAGGATGATGTTCATGTCACCATAGGAGACATTAAAACGGGAGCACCGCAGTATGGGTGAGTTATTTTTAAGTAACAGTTGTGTGATTAATCAAAGGTAGTGTGCCTATATTAAACTGTTGGTGGTTGATCCCATTGTTTTTACATTTTTCAATTTTAATAATATGAAAGAACTCTTATTAAAATTTCACCTGAGTTGTTAAGAGAGTGATTCTTAAAAATTCTCATCACAAGAAAAAAAAAATTTTGTAACAGTGTAGTAACATACGAGGTCTGTCCAGAAAGTATCCAGCCTCACACTATGAAAAATAGAGACATTTATTGAAGAAGGTACAAGATACAAGAAAGATTGTACATAGGGCAGTGATGCCTCAGTCCCCTTCAAATTAGGCACCTTGGGACCTCACACAGTTCCCCCAATCATCACCATCTGCCCCATCGTATTTTCCTGAATCTCTTTGATGGTCTGAAATCTCTTCCATTTCAAAGATGATTTTAGTTTTAGAAAAAGCCAGAAGTCACAGGGTGCCAAATCTGGGCTGTAGGAAGGCTGAGTCACCTGGGTGATTTGATGTTTATTGCCAAAAACACTTTGCATGAGACATGATACACGAGCAGGTGTGTTGTGATGAAGCTGCTGCTCACCAGTTGCCCATAGCTGTGGCCTTTGGAATCATCCGAATAGTTTCTGTGGTGGAATGTTCAAGCTTAACGCAAAAGTTGGTGCAGATTTGTTGCTCTCCTCACTCAGTCATTTTGAATCCAAGGGCCGCACAGTACATATGCTCACTCAATGGTGTCTACCACCCCCACTGACTACCACAGTGAAGTCGTCATTGTTCGCGCATATGCGTTCCAGTCCACTCTTGGCTGCTTGGTTACATCGATGTAGCATAAACTGTTCTTGTTATATTTACAATGGTTGGACTTTTTCTGAACAGACCTCATATGTTAACTAAACTTTGCAATTTAAATATATATCAAATCATTATGTTTTGCATGTAAAATTAATAAAATGTTATATTTTAATTACAGTTCATGATAAAAGATTTCATCATGAAATATTTCTTTCCTAAAGATAAGTAGGTAAAGTTATATGGAAGCAGCAGTATTTTTGATTCCTGAAACTAAAGTGTTTTTATAAATGAATCAATACAACACATTTTTAGTTAGAAAACCTTAAATTGCATTTTACATCTGTATTCTGCAATTTTATTACTTATTCAAGCCTGAGCAACAGACTTAAAATTAATTTAGGACATTTTCTAAAATATGTGAGTCGTTATCAGTTTATCCAGTTACTTTGTGGGTGTATAATATATTTGTACACATTGAATATATTGCTGTTTTTGTTTAAGTTTCTCAGGATAATTTTTATTTTGTTTTTAGGAGTTACGGTACAGCACCTGTAAATCTTAACATAAAGACGGGAGGAAGAGTTTATGGAACTACAGGTAAAATTTTTATTTGCAGCTTCATCAGTAGGAAAATAAAGCATATATCTGAATAGGTGATAACTAGATTGTAATAGCTATTACAGCTCAATTAAAAATACTAGTTTTGACCGTGTATCGCAGGGCTAGATAATAAATATTTTAGGCTGTGTGGGCCACCTAGGGTTCCTGTCATGGTGTTTGTTTGTTTTGTACTTGTCTTACTGCCTTTTAAAAAAGCAAAAACATTTCTTAGCTCATAGACTGTACAGAAACTGAATTAAAACATGGAAGTTAGCAACTTCCTGGTGGTACAGGAATCCCTTATTGTAAGTAACAAGTCCCTAATCTCTCTATCCATTTTCTCTTACAGCTGTACCATAAAATTTGACCTTACTTTTTATTTATGGTAAACATTAATGCTTTATTTGGACCTTTCTATATATAATGCTAGGAACAGTAAAAAGGTGTCAGTTTTCTGTTTGTCTGTCGTATCTCTCAGCTTCTTGCTAACGTAACTCCTTCATCACTTGTAATTTTATGAAACAGGAACAAAAGTCAAAGGGGTAGACCTTGATGCACCTGGAAGCATTAATGGAGTTCCACTCTTGGAGGTAGATTTGGATTCTTTTGAAGATAAACCGTGGCGTAAACCTGGTAAGGTTATTGTCGATTATATTGCTTTCAAGAGATTTATAGTATAAACAGCTATCATAGAAGTATTTTTCATTATCAATTTATTGTTGTTTTAATGTCATTTTTGTAGTCTTAAACACCTGAGAGTAATCATGAAGTAATGTAATAAGTTGATCATTGATAATGAATTTATTAAATCTTTCTGGTGACCTAGCATTATATTAAAGTAGATTGCAGTTTTTTAAAGATTTTATTTATTTATTTTTAGGGAGAGAGAGAGGGAGAGAAATATCAGTGTGTGGTTGCCTGTTGTGTGAGCACCCCACCCCCACCCAAACAGGGACCTGGCTCACAGCCCAGGCATGTGCCCTGACTGGGAATCGAACCAGCGACCCTTTGGTTCGCAAGCCAACACTCAGTCCACTGAGCCACACCAGCCAAGGCTATATATACTGTTTTATTATAATGCATTTTTAAAGGAAATAATTGTTTTTAAAGATTTTATTTATTTATTTTAAGAGAGGAGAAGGGAGGGAGAAAGAGGGAGAGAACCATCAATGTGTGGTTGCCTCTTGCATGCACCCTACTGGGGACTTGACCTGCAACCCAGGCATGTGCCCTGACTGGGAATCGAACTGTTGACTGGTTCACAGGCCCACCCTCAGCCCACTGAGCCATACCAACCAGGGCTAAAGAAAATAATTTTGATCAAAAATTCTTATAATTCTCTTGTTTCATGATAATTGGGAGAGCTGGTAAAATTAAAAGGGGTGGCAAGACTAATAGAACTGTAAGTTTATATTTTATAGTTCATTATATTTTATGTACTGCATAAAATTAGAATTGAAATATTTGTACACTGAAAGTGTTTTTTATGTTTAGGTGCTGATCTTTCTGATTATTTTAATTACGGCTTTAATGAAGATACCTGGAAAGCTTACTGTGAAAAACAAAAGAGAATACGAATGGGACTTGAAGTTATTCCAGTTACCCCAACTACAAATAAAATTACGGTAATTAATAAATGTTCCAAAATACCCCAACCTTTTCTGCTGTCCCAGTATTACTTACCAAATAAATCAGTTATTCCTCTAAAAGTGGTTAAAAGCTATATGATAGTTTAAAAACTTCATTCTTTTTTTACTGTTTGTTTTTTTCCCCTCCTTCCTTTTCAGTTTCATATTAATGACTTTCTGATGTTCTTAGTTTCAAGTCACAGACTAGCTACAGCTAGTCTTTGTATGGCCTATCAATTAAAAAATTATGTTATTTAACTTAGGCCGAAGACTGTACTATGGAAGTTACACCAGGTGCAGAGATCCAAGATGGCAGATTCAGTCTTTTTAAGGTGAATTTTAGTAAATTATCCTTGGTTGCTCTCATTTTTTGTTCTTGAGTCTGCTTCCATACCACTACTTAAGGGACAAGATTAAAGTGGAAATAGCTATCTTTTTTCGAAACCTTCAGCTTCCTGGTGACTTACAAATTTGCTGATTGTTGTTTTATCTCCACTTTTGCAAGCATGTGAATTTGTAGCCTATTATACTAACAAATGCCAAGTAAAAGTATTGCTCTATGTTGTGATTTTGAGTCATAGTATGTTTGTAGGATATAAAAGTTCATGCCAACAGGTTAAGCTCTTACCGTAGATCATCTGTACTCTTTATCAGAATTAAAGATTCATTTTTCCTAATTTTTTTTTAAAATGGTAAGGAAGATGGCTTATTATCTGTATGACCCTGAAATTATTGGTGGTGTTTAAGATAGTTCAAGAATTTTAGGCATTCTTTGAGAACCTTTTAGGAGGACTCAACAAAATAGGATAAAACCATTGATTTTTAAATTAACACTTTAAAAAGGAGTAAATTTAGTGAGGGACTTGCAGGTTGATACTACTGCTTGTGTATCAAGTCTGATTTTTTTGGCTTCTCCATTCCATATGATCACAGACCAGTCCGAAGAATAATATATTTTCATACTTCTGTAATACATAGCAGCCTACTCTTCTCGAAACCTGACTGTAGACTCTTCTTTCTTTACCTTTATTCTTAATTTTTGACTCTTGTTCTGAATGACACTGGGATTAAGCCTGGGAGTGGCCTTTAGATTGATTTGTATTTCTCGGGAATTTTTGTGGGCAGGAACTTTTTTGTGCCCCTTTTAGGACTGCAACTTTGTCCAATGAAATACTGCCTTATGCAATACATGTGCTGTATCCGCAGATGTAGCTGCTCTGCTGGACACAATTCAGTATAGAGAATTTAATTTTAATTTACATCCTACTCTGGGTGAGTATTTGGTTCTTGTTCTGCTGTAACTATTTTAAAAGTGCTTGCTGATGTTTTTCATATTTTAAATGACCATCATATTCTTTTTGGTGATACCTGCTTATTTAGGCATTGAACATTGATATACATGATTACAATGAACAGATAGAAAAGTTGTTTTGGTGATGAAATAGTTTATTTGCAGTGGTGCTTTGTATTTTCTTCCAAAAGGAATGAGAACTTCCTTTGTAAACTGGAAGCTTCTGTATACTTGTCTTTTTGCAGTGAACTTCTTAAACTAAAAAATAAAGAAACTTCTAGGGACTGGTCTCTTATTGAAGGTAGCCATTGTGAATGAGTTTTTTAATATACATACTGTATATTGAACAATTATTTTTGAAGTTCTTCTGGTTAGATAAGAGGAGGTCATTGTTTCATTCTTACTTATTTGATCCTGAATGAATTAAGAACATGAATTTGATGAGTGTAGCCTAATGGTTTTTCTTGCCTCAATAATGTGGTTAAGTATTATTGACCTGTTAGTAATAAGTAGGGTGTGTATTTTAATGTGGGGCTCACATTTTTTCTTTACGTATGTTGAGGTCTGTAGGATATATTTTATTGATAATGCTCAAGATCTACAACTAGTGGTGTGTGTGTTTGGCATTTTTACACTACAATTTGATTAGCACTGAATTTTAGAAAAGTTTCTGTCACCTTATATTTAAGAAATGTCCTTGCTCTGGCTGGGTGGCTCAGTTGTATGGAGCATTGTACCATACACCAAGAAGTTGTGGGTTAGGCCCCCTGTCAGGGCACATGCCTAGGTTGCAGGTTCAATTCACCCAGGTCTGGGTGCATATGGGAGACAACCAGTAGGTGTTTCTTTCTCACATTGATGTTTCTCTCTCCTCTCCCTCTCCCTCCCTGTCT